>BMAV01010819.1:0-264493 GCA_019973955.1 Trichonephila inaurata madagascariensis | reverse complement strand
TATGGAAGAAAAAAATTCACCCGCGTTTTCAAGTAGATCTTTAAATTGCCCCCTTTTTCCCACCTTTTCCCAAAAAGGTGGGGTCGTGTTCATCTTGTGCGTTTGATTGGCGGAGGGTCGTGATCATATTCTCAAAGCCCTGTGCTATGGGGAGTATATCGACAGATATCTGTCTTAAGTAGCTTCCACCCGCACATGAAGTTGGTCCAAACGGCCCGTTCGGGTCAATTTCAGACTTCGGGAGCGTGCATTTTGATAAACCATTTCAGTTGTGGAATCCAAATTCAGAGCCATGGTCGTCAGGAAATATTTTGATTTTTAGTTCCAGTAAACTCAGCTCTAAAAGAGCTATAAGTACGACCTAGAATAGTGCACAGAAATGCCAGACGTGGGAGCTCGTTCAAAGAACTTGCTTACTCAACGGTGTCCATCATTCTGTTCCGTCGTGTTCCAACATAACAAATAAATAAGTTAGAGTATATATATTCTCTTCGTCATAGTGGAATTCAGGGAAGACAGAAGAAATGCCAGAAAACATTTCTTCTGACCAATGAAATTCAATAGTAGGTTTTAAGAGCCAATAAGACGTAAGGATCAAGAATCCGTTACTATGAGTAAGAAGGATCCGTTATTATGAGTAAGGATGATCCGATATGATGAAAGGATCATCCGGTATTACGAAAGTACACTACAAGTAGAATCGTAGCTTTACGTCAAACTACTTTACTATTGAATTGAATATATTGTTATTAAAAGGACGGAGGCGCGAGAAAAATTATGATTGAAAATTGGGTCTCAAGTATAGAAAGTTTGAGAATCACTGGCTTAAGTTTAACAGCTGGAATCAATTTTCGTAAAAGTTCCCGTACGATGTGAAGAACAGTACCACATCTACATGACATTTGCTCACTCGTTTCCCGTGAAACAACTTTAAAAAGATTCCGTTCGAAAGAACTGGAACACCCGCTTAAAGTCCGGATTTGTCAACCTGAAGAATTTCGCTCTTTTTCTACTTTAAAACACCATTATGTTGTCATTTGGATAAGGAAGTGAAGGAAGCGGTACTGGATTTCTTCAAAATCAACCATGATCTTTCCACGACTAAGAAACAGACCTGCTGCGAAACCAATTGCAAATGCGTTACAACACCCATAGTGATTTATTTTGAGTTTCAATGATGGGAGAAACTTTATTCAATTCGCCCACTTTTTATTTTCACAACCCTTTTAGTACTGAGTCAAATCAAGATAAGTATTTTTAAAACCACAAAAAAAAAAAAAAAAAAAACGCAGTTTAATTCATATAGAGGTACAAGACATGGAAAGAAAATTTAACTAAAGGAAAGATAACAGACAGAAAGATCAACACTAAACCAACAATATTACATTTTAAAGCATGTGTATTTCGGGATTCAAATCTGTTTCAATAAGCAAGAATCTTCATTAATCTTCATGATTAGTTTTCCATACCATTAAAATATGAATTTATAGTTCGGTTTTCGCATTGCTAGTCACAAAGATGGGTAATCGACTGCAATGGCTACAAAAATGTTTTGGAAACTACGAAAGAGTAACTATTGAAATTAAGAAATATTCCAAATTATAAGGAAATACAACTAAAAAAAAGAGAGAGAGAAAGTTACATACATGAATATTTCTGTGGAGTAGACAGAAAAACTTTTTTTGTATCACTACGTGAACCGTTATTTTAAAAGCTGTTAATGGATAATATTTATGATATTTAGTCATGATTAGAATCTTTATAAATTGTTTTAAGGACATTATGATAAAATAAATTATTTAATTACAATATTTTGGCAAAAAACTAACTTAGAATAACCTTTTTTCCAAATGTTCTCATTTTGTAAGAAAATGCTTCTATTGTATTAATATTTTGCCTGTATATAGCTCAGACCTCTGTACAGAGGCTCAACTAAAAGTTTTGAAACGTATAACTTGAAAGTTGGTTTTTCCATGTTTTACCAAAAGAGAAGGGAGAAATTTTAAGAAAATAAGCCGATAATTATTTCAAATGGTTATAACTCTGGAAATAATTTAAATTTTTCACAAATCATAGTTGAACCTCTGTACAGAGGTCTGAGTTATATGCAGGCAAATATTATACAATAGAAGCATTTTTACAAAAGGAGAACGTTTGAAAAAAAGGTTATCTAAATTAATGCCAAAATATTGTATTTAAATTTTTTTGTCATAATGGCCTTAAAACAATTTTTTACTTATTCTAATCTAAGTGACATTAAATATCATAAATATTATCCATTTACACGCTTTTGCAAATCACGGTTCCGAACGTAGTCGGATACCTTAAATATTTTGCAAAATTGCACATACTATGTCTCAGGGACGTCTCAGATCAATAGTTATCTTGGAGGGGTTTTGGTTAATAAGATGTGGGTCAAACGCAAACTGCTGTAACCGAAAGTAGTAAGAGTTTCTCAAAGAATAATTTCCAATCTATAGATAAACTAGAAATGCTCGAAAAGCCTAAGATAAGACAAAAAAAATCTGCATTTAACACTAACGATCAAAACAATTCACGCTATGGGTGTCATTTTATTTCTAGAACATCTTCAAAAGACTACTGGTATCAACTGTTTGTATTAAACTGTTCAAAATCGATTTTACCATGTCGGTTTCTAAGCTAGCAGACCCATGGTTTGTGATTATTTTTGACAGAGGACTGTCGTGATGCCAGTAGAAGATGGGTATGGCCGCATTTCAGTTGGACGAAAAATGGGTGGAGGCACATGCTATTCACGAACAAATCCCACTTTAGAGTGTAACCTGGCAATATGCAGTACCTCATCTGGAGAGAGCCTGATACTTAAATAACCTTGTATTTGAGCATGAAAGTATTGGATTTGGTGGAGGTGGAGAAATGGTCTGGGCGGTTTTTTTCTGTCGTTGGCCACACAAGCCTGCACAATATTAAAAACAGAGATTTAACGACTCCTCAATATAAGAATGAGATAACCAGGCATATTTTACTTATTTAGGCTTCAACAAGGGGATGAATTTATTCTTATGAATGAAAATGCCAGGCTACTGAGTGCTCAGTTAGTAGACAACTTCCTTTTTGGAAAAGGAAGCGAAGGGATCTTTCTAATGAATTGACCAGCATATTGTTCAGAAACCAATCCAATTAACCCGCGATCCCCGCGCGGGGTGTTCTGTACCCCCTTAGTAAAAGAAAAACCCCTTCCAGGTTTTTTAAAAAAGAATGCGCAGAACCACGATTTTTTTTTTTAGCTGCCCATTTTGGGTCATTGAATCTTCAGGCCTTATAACAACCCCCTTTTTTCTCGAACGTTTGGGAAATGTAATGAGCATCAAAAGTTTATTTTTATTCCCTTTATGTATACAGTCTGCCTGAATGTTTGGGAAAAAATGTTTAAAAATATTATTTTTTTTAATTTCTACTATCATTATCTCATTCATTATAAAAGTATATTTATTACTGGTATATACGTTTTATATATATATACTGGTTTATGAAAAATAAAAAAATTTAAATGTATTTTGAAATAAAAAATTTTGTATGTTTATTTTAAAAATGAATTTTAAAGTCTCATTTGTATGCAAAAAATTTTTAATAATTGTATTTGTATAATAAAAAAACATCTTGTATTTTTATAAATATGTATCTTAATGACTTAATTTTATTTTCATAATTAAAACACTTTAAAAAAATTTTGGGGGTGTTTTTACACCCCGCAAGTAACGACGGTAGCACAAACAGGCGCGAGTGACCGCGGGTTAAACATATTGGGGCATTAGAAAGAGAAGAGTTGACAGTCTCATTTACTATTCTCAATCAATTCATCAATTCGAAAGTTCTCTTCAGCAGGAGTGGGAGATAACTCTCAACAGTATGTACTTCAATGATTATCAAATTGATTCCACACACCATATGTTGTTCCAATGCATTAGGTCAGGGAAAATAATGCCCTTTATTGAAACTCATTTGAGATATCACATTCATGTTTGTCAATAGGAACAAATTATGGGTATTTTTTGTACCGCCATTATCATCAATAAAACTAACTTATTTTTATTTGTTGCTTCCGTTTCATTTCTCACATATAACAACATGTACCTGTTAAAACAGTCTTTCCCAAAAATTTTCCTACTGAAAAAATTTTAAAATAAAAATTTTTTTTATCTCAAAAAATTTTTTAGAAAAAATGCATATGAATTCAATAAATTACTTTAATTTTTGCTTACTTAAGCTTTCAAAAAGATGAAGCAAAAAATATTAGTAAAATATATTGTGAATCCAGAAAACTGATTGTACATATTTCAAGTTACTAAGTACAATCACACATCAGTTATTTCAATAAACTGCTCTACAAAAACATCATATTTGAGATAATTTTGTTAATTCCTTTTTTTTACTAAAATGGTTATTTAAACTTTTCTCACATTAAATTTTAGATTTGGGACGAAATTTATAAATACATTTGTTTAATTAATATAATATACTCTATGTTTACTTAAAATAATATATGTGTCGAGGATAACATACACCTCAAAAAGACTTACTATAAGACCATGTAAAATATGATATATAATCATAATTTATTTCATTTTATGGTGTTAGAAATAATAAGATCTAATTAAACAATTTATTTCATTCTGAATTCTTGATTTTTTAAAAACGCTTTTAACAATTCTGCAAATTAGAAACATGTAAAACACTTTCTTGGCTTCTCAATAATTAATAGCATTTCATTTTCTTGTTAGTAACGCTTCCCTTTTATTCAGATTTCTAAATCTTTAAAAAGACCTTCAAAGTATTTAGTCAAAATAATGTGGAAAAATCATTCAAATATATGCATAAAAATAATTAACATAAAAATGATTTTCTTTCAGTCACCTTTCTAATTCCTGTTAAAATCGGTCTTAGAAACTCTGTAGTTAATTAGAGATTGTATTATTTTCAAAATAAGAAGTCTTTCAACGCAAACGGATACACAAAATGAGTATATGTGTATTTTTAAATTTGAAATTTTATGGAAAGATCAAGAATTCATGCATATCCATAATCTATTTTACACCAATTTTCAAGTTCTCTTAATATACTTTTACGTAACCTGGACTGTTATGCTGAAAAAAGTGTTTTTAATAAAAAAAATTGAGGACAGCATATATCTTTATATAATCAATATAACTTTTGTTGAATTTTTATTATTTAGAAATTTTATAGAAGAATTTTTATCATGTTATACAGAAATTATACGTAATATAATAATTTTGAAATAGAGAAGCGAACTTATTTAATTGACATCTTCAATCTTTGTTACAATAGATGTTTAAGTATTTAAGGCAATATAATTTTATTTACTTAAAAAGAAATATTATGGACCAAAATTATAATATTTATGTGAAAAAATATATGAAGAACATCACAGAAAAAAAATGTTGTATTGATTTAATTGGAAGATAACATGAAATGTACTAACTTAAACCATATTAAACAGCTACTTATAAGCATTTTCAACCCACACATGTAAATATGCTTAATATATACAATGTAGTTAGTTCATTTGTTTTGTCTACGCAGCTTGATGAGCATAATTAGCTTCGAAGATGAAACAAATGCAATTACAGAGGTGAGATGATTTGAGATAACTTCAAGTACTTTGGGAGTTTCGAAATTAAAGCAATTTGCTTGAAAGAGATAAGGTTTGGATAATGTAATAAAAACCCTTAAGGGAACCTTAGTAACTTTTTTTTGCTTTTTTTTTTATTTTTTTAATTTTTATGAATTATCTGTCATGTTTTTTCACAAACATAAAAAGAAAAAAAAGGAAAAATTTAAAAGGGAATTAGTTTTTTCCTACCTATTTCGAAATTTAAATAAATGAATATAATTTTATAGGAAGAGACTTTAAAATAACATTGAAATTTATTCATTTAAAAAAAAAAAGGGGTATATAAAAAAAAGGTTTTAAAATTTGAAATAATTGTTAACCCCTTTTTAAAATAATTTTAATTTTCGTAACAAAAAAATAAAATCAACTTTAATTTATAATGAAACATATTCTTTATAAAAATTATAAGTTGTAATGATCAATTCATTTTATGTTTAAAAAAACAGCTGTAAGTTAAATGTATTTTTAAAAAAACTAAGTCGGGAAAAAATGATAAATAATACTTTAAAAAAATATGGGTTTTATAAAAATTTTATGGGGTTTTTAATAAATTTTTAACAAACAAATTTAAAATAATGTTAATAATAGTGCAGTAAAATAAATTAAATTTAGAATAATTTTTAAAAACACTGTTTTTTTAAAGTTTTGGTTTTGAAAAAAAACAAATTTAAAATTTCAATAGGGGGTTTATTGATGTCAAAAATTTATAAAATTTCGGGTTTTTAAGTATTTTTTAATAAATTTTATATGCCCAAATTTTTTTAAACTTAATTTTGGGTTACAGAAAATACGGGTAGGAAAAAAGGAAAAGGGGAATATAAAAAGCTTTTTGAAATAAAACTGTCTTTTGTTACCTTTTGAACCGTTATACGAAATCTGCATATTTTAAAGAAATTAAAAATTACATCTGATAATATAGGTTTTATATATATATATATATATTATAGGTTATGTTATTAACAAAAAAAGTACTGGATAATAAACATAACTCATAAAAAGAGATGTATGTTGTCATTCTGATGGCTAAATAAGAACTATACCTTTGTGGATATTTTTATAGTTTTTCCAAGGAGAGTATTTAAAAATTTTTTGCAACGAAAATTTTTTTTTAATTGGGGGGGAAAGGGGGACAATGAATATTTTACTATTATTTATTTTGATAGCTATAGTATTATATTTAAATGAATCTATTGGTTTGTAACTTAAAATAATAATTAATATCAGCACTATTCCAAAATTAATAAAAATCAAATTCTTTAACCTTATTAAATAGCCTAGTCATACTTTAAAATTGATAGTAGTGAATTTTGTACTAATAATTGTTAGAAACAATATCGTGAGAAAAAAAAAACCTTTTTAGAAGATATTAAGTTTGAAAATAATATAAAACTCATGAATAAATATTGAAAAATGCATTATTATTACACTATATGAATAATTTCATATTAGGAAGGCAAGAATTGTTTTTGAAAACAATTTATTTATTACGTTTCGTTAGGCAGTAAGTAGATATTTCTGCCAAAAATATCTATCAAATAGGATCTTGGTTTAAAAATCAAACAACGAATTCCTTTCCCTATATTAATTGCTCTTTGTAAATTACGTGGTCTTTAAAAAAAGGTTAATTACTTGATCGAATTTCCTCGTTTTAGTAACCGATGGGGATATAAAAATTTATTTTTTATCCTCATTTTAAATGCATATATCACTAATTTTAGTAAATGGGGTACACGCTGTCATTGTCTGAATATACATGGTAGAAAATTATTGACAAGAATGGAAAAGACAGCTTATTTAATGGCGTTTATTACTTTACGTAGTCATGATACTCTGAAGAGTTTTAACTTATACGTTTTTTAATTTTGTTTATAAAAATGATGAAATTGAAAGAAAAGTAGAAAGATCATAGGATTTATTGAAATCGAAATATTAATACAGAAGTATAATTCTAAACTAAAAAAAGAATGACATTAAAATTTTCTCATAAGTAAGGTATTTGTTACATTTACTAAGTTTGCTACTTTTAACTAATAATTCCATCTCGAATATCCAGTTTTTAATATTATTACATTTAAAAGCTCAAAATTTATATACATTTTGAGCGAAATAACAGATTTTTAGGCTGTAAAAATAGGAACTGGTATATCTCGATTCAGTTAAAAGTCTTTCAATGAATACAACCTGTGAAAATTATGCATTTTAGGGATTTGTTCTAAAGTTTTAATTCCTGAAATAAGGTATTAAGCAAGATTTTATGCAATTTGAAAAGCATTTTATAAGAATTACATCCAAATGTGTGGTATCATATAATATAAAAATACAATATAAATTTTTCTGATAATTTGTTCTGAAGAAATGTTTTTATTATTTTTAGAGCTAAATAGTATCTTGCAAAGAAAAACATTTTATTAAAAAACAATATACTCGTAAAACATTTCATAGAAGGCCCTCTTTGTGCACTATCTAAAGCTATATTTTTAATTTAAATTATTTTGGTAAGATTCTAGAGGTGGATTTTTTTTAAATGAATAGTATTAGAGAGTTGATATTTAATAAATTATAAAATGGTTAGCTTACATATTTGAAATAAATTTTAAATAATAATGCTATATAGTGTATAAAAATGTAAATACTAAGCATATAATTACATATCATTAAGAAAAAACCCTTGAAAAGTATCAGTTTTAAATTGTGATGCATTACGAATAACCTATTTAATATGATATGCCAAAAAAATCGCATTCTTTGGTTTTGAACATATTTTAAAGCTATTTAAATACAATCTATATGAAAACACAAAACCTTCCTAAAGTGCGTATTGTTAAATGACGCCAAATTTATAATTATGCATAAATCATGCTTATTTTTGTCTAAAATATAATATTTATTTTATTTATGATGTAAGTAGCCAAATCTTGGGCTAATTTAAATGGCAGTATGTAATAGTTATGCATCAGCAGACAAAAGACATGAGAAAATTGTTGAGGATGCACAACATATATCTAATATCACATTTCAAATAATTATACATTCAAATATTTATCAAAATTCTTTATATATTAGAGTATCGACTCAAAAGATTTAATTTTGTATAAGTAAAAAAGATTCGAAGAATACAATTTTTCAAAAAACTCTATATATGTAGGGTAGCATTTATAATTCTACATTTGTAAATGTCGTTTTCCAACTATTTTATAAAATATACGATTAAAAAATCCTTTTTATTCATATATCTCATTGATAGATTCGTTTTCTTAATTTCGAAACTCCGCTTAAATTTAAAATACTACTAAGAACACTTCCTTCGGAAATATTGAAGGGACATAATTATTTTCCTCATTAAAAATATAAATACTCTTTAATAACATGCAATGTTAACATTCTAGGAAGTAGTAAGTATTATTTTGAAGTCATACTTTCCAATATACATTCCTTTCACTGCATTTCTGATATACATCAAAATTTTTCCTAAAGAATTTTAATTAAAATGTCAGTCACGATTCGAAAATGATCATATTTTATTTTATACTATAAATTGTCGAAGACTGACAGAATGGCATTAGCTCTAATACTTTTATTTCTTAAAATTTTTCGCAAATCTTTATCGAAAACATCAAGGCATAACAGTGCCGTAAAAGCAACAAAATTTTTGACTTTTTTTGCATTTTCTTATGGGCCTTATGTTTGGAAAGCTTGCTCCAAAATTTCAGATCTAGAAACTTAATAATTTTATAGATATTTGAAATTTTCTTACTTCAGATTTTAATTTTGATTTACTTTAAAAACATTTTTCTGTTGTTTAATTGAATTGACTAAACACATTTTTGAACAAAATCCATTTTTTACTGTGTGAAATGGCTATTAATTTCAACTTTCATTACTAAAAAAATATTTGTTTGCTTATGCCTTGAGCTTTTTTCTCTCTCATAGTTACTTAATTAAGATTGATTTCAAGACCAATATTTTTTTTCACACATAGTTTATAAAACTTAGAAACTTTTTACTTTGATTTTATTAATTTCTTCCTTTTCATAAAATGCCCCAAGTAAAAGGTACTCCGGTTGCTATGAGAAATAATACTTGTCAAGCATGAAATACGGCTGAAAATGATTAATCTAAAAACCGGCCTTTAGCTGATACTACAAGGAGAATTCAGAAAATAAAGAAGTTCTAAATACAGATATTGCAGGAAGAACTGAATATTTGGATGATGTACCAAAATACATTACAATAAATATATTGTAGTATTACATTACAGTATAATAAAGTCATGCTTAAACTTGCTAAACAGCCCCGATATAAAACCGAGAAAAAACTAGATATTACTTAGAAACGGTGATTTCTAGATTAAGATTATATCATTATTATTTTAAATATAAATGATTTGTGTTTAAAACTTTTGTGAAATGATTAGTTTATTATAATGCGAAAAAATCTGACGTGGTAACAAATGCTATCAATCTTATATAAAACGTGTTTTCAATTAAAAAAAATATACAGGTGGTCCCAAATTCATCGCACAAACTTTAAAAGTAGATACATCACAATGTAACAATCATTGTTTGAAAAGGAATGTACGAGCTCAAGTGACGCGGTGAGGCACAAACAGAGAAAGCAAAAGAAAAGAGAAATGTAGTTATCGCCCTGGTTTCATTGGCAGTAGGGAGCAGTAGATGTTTGGCCACCGTTCAACATAATGTATCTCAGTAGGAAAAATCGCTATTCACAATTGTGCTGATGTTTACCTTGGGAGACTTTATGTATGCCGAAAATGCAGATATGCATTACATGCACGGCCGTGTAAATAGTAACGGTAGAGCTGCGCTACGAATGTAGCACGCGCAGTTTCCTGATGGACGAATGCCGGATCATATAATTTATCAGCGATTACATCGTCAACTTCGTAAAGCACTTTCGTCCCACGTCACCAGACATGACGTTGCTCAACAAAGAGCTGTGTGCAGTCTAAACTTGGAAGAAAGCATCTAAAACGTAGGGGCTCTTTGACCACAGTCAAGTACAAGAAATGTTATTCATCACACGTCAGTATCAGTCATCAGACCGTTTGTAGAGAAGTAAACGATAATTGATTACACATCTTCCATTTTCAGCGAGTTCAAACATTAAATCTGGACTGCTGTCTTATACGACTACCAGTAGGTGGTACAGCTATGTGAGTTGAAGCTGGACTTCTCATAGTTCATGTGCTGAACAGTTATGAAGAGTTACTGTAAGCATTACGCTTGTCAACTGAGCTTTCAATAATAACTTTGTCTTTCCTTTCGTCTCTGATTTTTTGTGTATATTTGTCATACCGCTTCACTTGCGCCCATACATTCAGAAACAATAAATGATTTCTTAAACAATAATGATTTTCTATACAAATGATGGTTCCTATATACAATAAATTGCAATGTCCTATACCTACCTTTAAAGTTTGTACGGTGAATTTGAGACCAACCTGTATACTTTCAGTCATATAGAATTAAAGTAGCGTTGCAATGTAGATTTTTTGATGGAAAACAACATATATAAAATCAGAGCTTTACAAGCATTATTACATTTTCCCTTATGACTTTACAAGCTTTAAATGTGTTTTTCTCAGGCTTTTTATAATGAAGACATAAGTGTTTTCTAATCTCTTTAATTTAATTTTTTTCAAGATAGAGTCTTAAAATGTTTTGTATACACTACAAAACTTTTGTTCTATAAAGGATATTATGGATATACATCCTAGATCTCAATCTATTTAAAAATGCCGAAGTTAATAGTTGAAAAAAAAATGTGTTATTTTTTCGGTTTAGCTAAAAAAATAGTTTTTAAAATTAATAAGCAAACATATTTTTAAATCCATCCTAACTTTTGTTTACAATAATCTAAGAAATATTAATAACTTAAATAGCTAAAATTTCAAAAAATGTGCATTGTATAAAACAGTGCTTCTCAAAGTTGCAACACTCGCGACACAATATTCAATCATAATTTTCATCGCACCCCCATACAATAACAATGTACTGAATTCAATACTATACTTTGACGCTAAGACTACGATACGACTTTTACCTCTTAAGCAACCCCCCTTATGTATATAAACGTCTCGCGAAGCTAAAGTGTTTATTTCCCAGACTTATATATACGTCTTTCCGAAGTACGATCTTTTCTGCGCACTGCTATCTGTAAAATTATTCCGAAGACTTTGGAATGCAATTAAAAGGAGCTTGACAATTTTTGCGAAGGATGTACTTATTCCAGATTATTTTTGCTTCTTTATTCCTTCCTCCTCCCCCAATACATCACATACGCGTGCCTACGTGAAAAATGGTTGGCATTTGTAAGCGAATCGCGAAACTTTTGATCGGCAGTCAAGGTTTAATTGTAATTCGTACAAAAATTATCAAGATAAGTGTTAATTTTTGTTTTAAATTATATATATATATGACAAGCCCAGGGGCTCACTGGTAATTAATGAACTTGTTTTTAACTCAATATTGTTAAATTAATTATAAAATACATTGTGTAGCACCGATATATTTATAAGTGTAATATATCAGTGTAAATATATATTTTATTTTTTATTATGTCAGAATGTTGTATTTTGCTTGTTTACTTTCAGTACATCAATATTTTTTTAAATAATGTTTTGTTCTGGACTTTTCATTATGATCACGCCCCTCTTGTAGAGTTGTCATGCCCCCCAAAGGGGGCGCGTCCCACAGTTTTAGAAACGCTGGTATAAAAGATTAAAAAAACTTCAAACCATAGTAATTTCTTAAAATCTTAAAATAATGACTTGTCAAAACTGACTTTTCGTCTTCAGAATCAATTTAATAACATAATCTTAGCATGAAACATAAATCATTTTAGCTATTGCTGTCTCCAAAAACTTTTTTGAAAATGTGTACTGTGTAGCCTTAAATGAACAAAATTTTTCAAAAGTCATGATGCCTAATCAGTAATTTAATTGTATATTATATTTAAGCGAAGTAAATTAATAGATTCATTCAGGCAAGAATACAAAAAATCAATACAAAATTAATTACATTTGAATTTGCATTAAAGTAACTGCATCTACATTAATAAACATATGTATTTGAAAGAAGATATGTATTGTAAAGAATTTGGCAACAACATCAGAGTATTATACTTCTAATTTTGCATAATATCTTTGAAACTCAGTTTCTAAACATTTGAACTAATATCCCGATAATAATTTGAACTGATTCAAACTCGTTTATCATATATATTAAAATTATAAGAAATGCAAATTGGATACATATGTGTCTCTATCGAACTAATTATGAAGGCAGAAGTAAATGTTGACTCTCTCTATGACTTATTATTCCTCAATATTAGATATATATATATATATGCATAGTGAAAATCATCATGATTTTTATTATACTGCTGGGATAAATTAAAATCTTACAGGTCAATTTCTAAAGTTGGCTGTTGTGGCCTTGTGTCAAGGTGGACTCGTGGCAGGCGTGTCATGAATTCGAGCTTAGAACAGCTGAAGACTTTTCGTGCAGTGGATATCGATACATGTTAAATATGTTGAGGCTCAAACGTTCCTACCATTGGTTTGCTGTGGAAGTTAAGAGCAGTGGATGACAGCTCAGGTGTCATCCATGTCTCTTGGACATAGTTTAAAATTTCAAAATCCATCGCCAATCGTCTTCGTGCGGCTTAAATATAATTCTAGCCATTTTCTAAGTATAATCGTTTAAAGGAAGTTTACATTACTCTCGTCAGAACTTTTGGTGAAGTGATTAAAATTGTTATTCTAAGATATGTTTTAAAATTCCTGTACTACTTTATTTTCTGTCAAAAATTGACTTAGTACCTTAAGGGGGTCTGGCACGTCCCCATGGAAGCCCATGTTAAATTGCGTAAGTTTATGTATCGTTTTTGCAGAGACTACATTTTCCCATGGATACAATTTTTACAGTAGATTATGTGTGCTATTAATATCACTTTAACGAAGGATTTTGTCTTTTTGTTCAAAATTAAATTAATCATTAGGTTTTTGAAAATTGTCCAACTTTTTCCCTAAGATTTAGTTTTAAAAACTGATATCTAAAACAGTTTGCTAGATATATCTAATTCCCTCCATCAAAATGTGTCAATATGTTAAACGTCTACTCATTGAAAGTTTGAGGATTATATGATAATTAGTTTTTGAGAAAAAGTACATAAAGAATGAAAAATAATACATTTTGAGAAAACAGGCTTTAAAATGTAAATTTGTAATTATTTTTTGAGTATTTTATTTTTGAGTACTTTCCAGAAGCATATGAAGCATTTTTTTTACTCTCTGCTTGTACAAAAGATTCTTTTTTAGTAATTTTAACAATTTTGCCTTTTGGGGAGGATCTCAAGATGCTTTCATTGGTCTGCACGAATCATACGTTTATTTAGTTTCTTGAAGCACGAAACACATTTATAACTTGGTTTAATATTACAATGTTTTAAGATCATTAATTTTGACTCCATGACTCATATTGAACTTGCGCAATATCCATATTTACCCCTAATTTTAGAGTTTTGTTGTTGCGGATAATACCACCTGTCTGAGACGTAGTCAGAACGTGGCCCGCGAAATTCATCGTGGCAAGGGGCTAGAAGTTGGGAAAAGGCCCCCTCGAGTGACCTTCTCTTAGATTATCTGCGTGAGCTAGAGGTGTAGGGTCAACTAAAGAGTGAGAAGTAGCCATGCTCTTAATATGACTTTATTAAGAACTAGAAACTTAAACCGTTAACATATTAGATAATGGTTATATATGTGAAATCTACGATGAACAAACACACAATACAAGTAATATCAAAATAACCTTACTCGGACATCTATCAATATCTAACCCGCCTAATCTCAATTCCAATAATAACACGTCCTAATATTAACTAATCAACCCTACCTTAATCCAATCGTAGCTCTGATTCTAGGGAGTGATGTCTTTACGCCAGTGCAATGGTATGCACCTTGACCTAATGGCTTTATCTTCGAACAACCTCTGTTAGTCGTCCTTTCCAATTGTATCAATCTCTCACATAACATTCCCTAAATTGCCGTCTCACTTACTGAAACTTCTGTAATTTATCTAATTTGCATTTTAGATTCCGTTTCACTTCTTGGGTTTTGGTTGGAAAAGAGTTGCCATTAATCTTGGCCCCCAAAAGTGCCCAAAGGACATGTTAAAGAAAAGATGCGTGAGCCCGTCACAAAGTACGCCTGCCGTTGGCCATGAGCACCATACAGGTGGCAGTACGAATTAGCTCTGCGAAATCCACGAAGGGACGATAGATGGCGACACCTCCTATCTCCACCTCCGCAATTTAGACATGAAACTGAAAGGGAGGGAATATTCTCCAGTCCCTGCACTCGTGATTCGGCCCACAAGACTTTCGGATCCACTGATATAACGAGCACGTACTCCGTGTGTACTCGGAGGTATTTGGAGGCATCGGACATTGAACCCAGGCCTTCCGGTCTGGAGTCTGACGCTCTAACGACAAGGCTACCCACGGCTCTTAAGTTTTTAATTCCACAAATGTAGATCTTGGAATCACTGGCCATATTGTGTTATTAAGTAACTCATTTGGGTTTTGGGTCTTTCCATGAAAACATTTTCTTAATAACATAGAATCATATTTATGTCTAAAATTGGTATATAACATTATGGTTGATAACACGTGTGTATGCGCATGTGTTTATGATTATAGTGCCTTTCGTTACATCCAGCTGCTGTCTTTTGAAACTTGTACCATGAATTTATACCTATAGGACACATTCCATGTTGAGGCTCTCGTTTGAAGAAAGAAGATGAAAATAAACAGTTTAAACAAAGTTTTCATGTGATGTGTGGAACATTAATATTATTTCTAACAGCTATTCTATAACATCTTTGAATTTTGGATATTAAAATGTCGGTGAGTCGGTTACGTCTACTTAGGCTTTTTCCATCAATTAACTTTTATTTCTCTGTTTTGCTTTTAAGATCCAGAATCTGTGTAGCCATACACTTTTGGATAAGCCAAATACACTAAGTTTCCCTCTTGAACATCATATGGATTCAGGCTCAATCAGAAACCGAATCAAAGGAAACACAGGTGCTCCTAATAGAGCTCATTTGATGCGCGTCAAGGAAAGCTTCATTTAAAAAATAATAAAAATACATCTAATTACCATATTTCCTAGTATCATTTTTCATTTTTAACAGAAATATTTGAATCTTTAGAAAATATAAAATATGAAAATCGATAATTTTTCGAAACTTCAAGTGCTGGACCCCTTCAAGATCTCCCAATTGTTTTGGTTCCCCAAGTAGTTTTTGGTTCTGAAACGCCTGTTTTAAGAAATTTTGATATGTTAAAAGTACAAATACAAACTTTCATCTAATACAGGGTGGGGAGCAAATAAAAGTAGCTCGGAAGAGTGGATATGATTAGACGTGAATTTTACGCGTATACCTACAGAATAGAAACTTGTTCAGATACTAGGACGGGTTGTGTCAGTGTCAGTTAATCAGTGCACACGTGAAGATGGTACTGACTGTGCTGCAAAGGGTGTTCGTTGTGGGAAGTTATGTTAAAAAAATTGAGAAAAGAAATGTGCTTGGTTTATTGCTCTCTATCTTTTTACCTTACAAAGTTTTAACGGAGGTCAGTCTCATCTTGTCCCTAGTTGGCCACCCAGGTCTCCTGATCTGTCAGTGTGCGATTACTTTTTCTCGAAAACATTCAAACATAAAAAAGTGTCACAACAACCCTCTTTGTCTTCAGGAGGAGCATTAGATTTCAGACAACAGTAGTAGATATGTTTTCGCAGTAATTCCAGCAGTCGATTTTCGATCTTCAGTCCGCAACTTACAAACCAGTTCCCAAAGGTGCCACGGGATGAATGGAGGCCATTTTTAACATAATATATATATATATATATGAAATTTTGAAATGGGATTTAGTATTGTAAGTTTCATAAAATTTCAATTTTTTAATTGATTGTGAAATTGTGACTGATTTATATATATATATATATGACATGATTTGTGAGTCAGAAACAGTCTTAGTTTTTAAAAAGGAACTTTATTTGATCAAAGTTAGACATCATCTGACACTAAGAGCAGAGAGGGAAAAAGCCTGCCACCGTGAAAATTTTAAGTGGACTAACACTTTAAAACAGATGTTATAAGTATCGCGGATTTTATGAGTGAACTTGAAAGTTAGTGCTGACATATGGGGCTATTAAATATAACGATCTGGAATTAGACATGTTTATTGGCTAGGGCCCTATGTTCGGAAGAAATAAATGCATTAGTTTGATACTTGAGATGAAATGAAAAAGATGAGTTAAGTGCTAGATAGAGAATTTAATTTTAATCTAATTTAATTATATATATATATATATATATATATATATATATATATATATATATATATATATATAATTTAATTATTTTAATTATACAATTTTCACATATTTTATACATAAATAGGTTTAATTGTTAAATAATTGAATTAATTAGTGAGAAAAAAGCTGCGTCGGATCTTCTGGTTCCAACTCTTTCCGACCGAAAGTTACGCATATACTTTACATCTATGCAACTGTGTCCCTGGATGTAATTAAAACTTAATGGTATAAAAGCTAAACATGAACTTCGAAGGCTATTTTCTCCAAATTGACCGCATATTGAGCGCTTTTACATTGAAAGTTGAACACCCTAAAGGAATACTATTATTACACAAAAAATTTCTTCCCCATATAAATTTCTTTACCCTTTCCTATCTCCATTCTTTTGCAGCGTTTCTTTGTAACCTGGATTCTCTCTTCTCAGGGCCTCTTTTATTTTCACCACCCTGTATATTATTTTAAAATAATTCAATTTCATAAACATTTACTATGAGATTGCGGCATACTTTGCCTCATTTGCCATTACAACTATTTTAAAGACTTTGCTGAATTTCTCAGCCCATTTTCATAATAAAATATAAAAACTTCATTCTTACAGATAATGCTTCTTTATTTCAAAAAATTCTGCTTGCTTTGAAATATAAGAAAAAGAAAAAAAATGCATTAATATATTCTTATCTGATTCTTCCAAAACATGCCACTCAATTCTTGATGGCAACAGCTGTAGAAAAATTATTATCGTAAAATTCGGCGTATAACGCTCATTGCGGTATAGCACTCATCTATACTTTCAATTTGCATTTTTTAGATTTTCGGAATATTTGCCGTATAACGCGCACCCACTTTCTTACAAAGAAATTGAAATCTGGATATGCAATATTCTTATGTTTTTGAGGCATGGTTCCTGGCTTTTGAAAAAATAGTATTCTTCTAGAACAACCTCGTTATTCTCATAAAGTACGCCATTTCTCTCAAATAAACTGAAAGTTAGATACTGAAATCTCAAATAAACTCATACTGAAAGTTAATTTTTGACGCTTATTACTTTTATTCTTTTTTTAAAGCTCTTATTTTACCTGGCGCATAATGCACACACGTAAATTTAGATGTTATTTTTTATGTTCAAAGTACGTGTTATACACCAGATTTTACGGTAGTTTAGATATGTTCCATGTTTAAAAATTATTTTTTCCTATCAGATTTAATTCAGGAGATACAATAAGAACAAAATGTATAGAGAATTATTTCTAAATTTATCGTACTAATTTAGTTTTAAAACAATCAAAACAATAATAATTGAGAATACTGCAGTCAAAATTCAGATTGAAACGTTTGTTGGGGATAAAAGAGCCAGTTTACTTAAATCGAAGCCCAGTGGCAGCGCATCGTGCTTCCAAACCTCAAGTCCGGGATTCAAATACCTGGCTAGGCAAGGTTGACTCAGCCTTTCATCCCTTCAGAGGGTCAACAAATGAGTACAAAGTTTGCTTGGGAACTAGACACTTGGGGTTTCGCGTCAGACTGACCCCCTGAACGGAACACCTGATAGTGTACCTCAGCGCCCAAAGTCGCGTATACTTAGACTGGCACAGTAGGCCTTACCTTCATGGGCTGTTGCACCACTAAGTTTAGTTTTACTTAATTCTCTTAAATGAAATTTAAGTTCGTTTAAAGAGCTTCCCTGGGTTTTATTTCTAAATCTGTAACACTAGTGACTACTTTAGCAACAGTAAAAAGATTGTTATCATGTCTCTATAATGAGTATAAATCATTAAAATTCCTGTAGAAAAGAATATCAGATATATATATGGAAATTTTTTCAGGAATCTGTGTTTTAGTCTTGTGTATTTTTAATTAGAGGAAATGCCAATCTAAAGCTTGTATATTATTAATACTATCCTTGAAGAAAAAGAAAATGATCCGTACAAAATGCCTGAATTATTTTCTGAGTCAGAAAACAGTCCTATGGTTGTAACATTTTTTTAAAGTTGCTACGTATTGTTATTTTAATTAATTTCAAAGATAATTCTTAAAATTAAACGTCAATTACTTAATTAAATTTTTTCAAATCTTCTTAGTGATTAGAGTTTTACCAAATTGTTAAACAGAACCCAAAGTTTTTGTTTGTCATGATAAAAAATGTGTTATGTATATAAACTATATCAAATTATGTCTATAAAGCATAAAAAAATAACATTAATGCCAACACAGCAATGCCCGTTGCTGATATAAACTCAGAAGCAAAGTAAAGAATTAACGGTAGAAAAAAATAAAAACTGAAACTCCCTAAATTCCCGTAGCCTTTCAGACACATTCACAAGGCTTAGAACAGGACACTTTAGAGACTTGACGATTCAGAAGAACGGGACAAGAAAGTACTCTTCCTAATTGCACTGTGAAAAAGTGCGGAGCTTAAAACAGAAAATCTTTTCTCCTGTCTTGCCAGTCTGGCAAAATTGCAGCACATTAGCAACAACCCTCGCGAGGAATTATATCAAGATAACTGCATCCAGATTGACAATACTAGCTATGGGATCTCTGATCTTGTTTAATTATTGTCCATGACACCAACCATAAGAAAATATAAACCAAATAAACCAAAGCAGGTGGATGTATCTTGTGAATCTGTTCAAATTTTGACCAACCATTCATCGTATTAATATCTGCAAAATTCATTATTTGTGTTTAACATTTTTTCCGTATTTATCATTTCCTTAATTTCCTTGCATTAGCTCAGATGGCACAATCATCAACTTTCTTAAAAGCTCAAAATACCAGTGATGAAGGTGTGACTATTATAAAAATTCAATTTAATTCGTAGGTAATTTTGAATACGTTCATTGGTTAAGTTGTGTATTGGTCCGTTGTGTATAAGAATCGTATAAAAACTTTTACTTTTAAAAAAACTCGTACTTTTTTTTAAAAAAATAAGCTAAATACACATAACATTTGAATATAAAAAAATGCAAAATGCAAAATGCAAAATGCAAAAAAAACAATTTTTATTTAAAAAAACATTTAATCATGCGAATAGAAAAATATCTATAAAAATTAAGTAATGCATTATAGAGAGAAAAATTAATTGCATCAAGTGAGTGGTGTAACAACCCAGGGGATGTTGGTGTTTAGAGTTTCGAGCAAGATCAGTCATAGGACTTTAAACACAGTTTTATTACTATCATCACTTAATCAACCAAAACGATTAAAGGTAGAGAATGAACTCAATAATAAACCCATAAAAGCAATTGCATAGGCTTATTTAAACAAACATATAGTTAAAAGTAATTAAGTGAATACAGGAACGCTCTTGTCTCCTACTCTTGAATATCTTTAAATATCTTGCTTAACTATTCAACCTCCAATCGTAATCATTAATCTAAGCTATTAATCGTCAACCATCGAGCATCCTCGCGTTCTTTAATGCCAACGTTTAAATAGAAGTTTTCATTTGCCTATATATCGCTTTCTTCACCAAGAAAGGCTTTATGAAAGGTTTTTAATTGATCTTACAGTTAAAAGAATAATTTTACCAAAGAGGATTAGTGAAAAGTAAGTAGAGATAGACCCGTTACAGTGGCACGATTATTAAAATTAACTCCGACTAATATGAGCTTTAATATTATAGTACTGTACTAAAACACAATTCAGCAATGAATTTCTTACTGTTGCGTACAAATAAAACACAGTGAAGTGAAATTCGTTCCAAAAATATTCTTTGTATTCGTAAAAAAAATTCTAACATATAAGAAAAAAAAGGGTCATTATGATTGTCTGAAACTCAAAAATCCGTGTCGTATATTTACAGGATGATTTTCCTCCATTACACACCTTGACATTTCGAATAACCAATAGTTTTAAAGTAAGTATTCTTTAGGATGAGATACAGAGAAAAAAACACCCACGTATATTTATGATAAATCTCACAATATCTATCAGAATCACATACTAGAATTCCTAAAAAACAGTTCAAATGAGATTTTGTCGGATTTCTTTATTACTTCAAATATATTTGTCTCATATTTTTATTTACACTTAAGAAAGGGTAGGCGTTTCACTCTTTGTGTGTATGTTTTTTCAAAGGAAAACAAAACATCAATGAAAGAGAAATCGGTTTGATAAATTCACAGTAAAACTCTAACGTTATATTCTGCGAAATCCTGTTTTTGCAAAAATGATTTTGTTTTGGATAAACATTCTTGTATCAGCTTGCATTTCATACTTTCAAGCATCGGTTGCTTACAAAACTTAATCTTATCTACATTACTGTTCAAATTTATCTATTAACTATCTATCTTTTATCAATCTATTACTGTTTAAATTGAAAATATTTTCCTTATGGAGAAAATGCCTCTGTATTTTGTTACCCTTAAGGTTTACGTACATGATGCTACTATTTAAGATATTATTTTCATTAAAGAAAATATTCTGATATTTAATTCAGCTTTACAATTATAATAATAAACTGTCGCGTCTTAAGATGTATTATCTTATAAAAAAAGAATTCCCCAAGCCCTGCTTTAAACTTTCAATGTTTGCGAAACCCCTTTTCACAATCTAATTTTCATGCTCTCCACGATAATAATGATTGAATGCAATAAAAATATACCTTGGGGCTTGCCGTATTGGGCTTTAATTATAAACCATACAAATATCAAAATAAAATATTGGGATTAATGACACGCCCATGAGGCATAAAAATTACTAAATTTGTTTTAATTTTTTGATAAAATTTTATCAAAAAACATTTTGAATCTGATACATTTATAATATATTATTTCAGTAAATTGTTAATTTGTATTATGTCCCAATATATTTTTTTTTTTCCTTTCAGTAAAACTACTTATTTTAAACTTTTTTTTTTTCGCCCCTAAGCCCGGTGGGGGTATAATGCCCCTTAGTGGGGAGGGGCACCCCACAGTTTGATGAACGCTGTCCAAACATAATGGCCACAAAGTGAAGAAACTTGAAAAACAAAGATAAACAGCAAGGAAAAACAGGCGATGTGTTTCTTCTGAAATGATACTCGTAACACAGAGTAAGGCAACACGATCTCAGTATGCTGTAGGACTATCTGATACACGAAGAGACACAAATTGGTACTGAATTAATGAAAATAAAGATGGTATCCAGAGTGATGACATTACATTTCCTGCCGATCATCGGCTACAATTTGTCTTCAAGATGGGGTGGTAGCAGTGCAGATAAGTGGCCTCTAATCACGTCCTGGACGTGTTCGATTGATGAAAGATCAAGGAAGAACGGTGGATAGGGAAACATCCGTACAACTTACATCAGCGTACTTATGTACAATAATTTTGAAAAGAAAAGGTACAAACAAATCTTCGCAATTTTCAAAAACTACAGGACTGATTCGAATAAAATTCCCATGAAAACGTTTAAATGTATTATTCAAGAACTACTAAAATTATTATGGCCCTGGCTCGTAATAATGTTCATGAAAAATCATGATAGTTCAAAAGAACTTTTTTTCCAATGGGGGTGCAGATTGGTATTAACCATTGAAGACCTAGTACATTCCCCAGGAGCCGGTGTCTCTTTTTAGTGCGGCACCATATAGACGATAAAAATTACCGCAAGTAATTTTGAGCCCCAGTTTCCTCCCCAGATGGAGCGCTTAAGCTCTGACATGCGAATTTGTATTAGGATTTAATTTTGCCTAGAGCACCCAAGCGAAACAGACACTCTAGAGATCTTTTACGTGACGTATAATCACACGAGATGGCCGCTTTCGTTTTTCTGCATCATGAAAATCCACCAACTTGGACCAGGATCGAAGCCACAACCTTAGGTGCAAAAGGACAATGATAAACCAACCACGCCACCCAGCCGGCAGAGCTCAAAGTGATGTATTTGTATTTTGTCAAAATATGCAATTACAAATCTAGGATTATATAACTATGGTCATTTTGTTAGCATTCAACCCGTTTTACATTTATTCTTCGGTTTTTGATGGATGTTCTCTTAAACAATTTAACGCGAAAACTACTCAAAAACCAATTTATATTTGAGAAATTTTGCGATAATCTTTTCATTATATTTCGTGCATCTTCTTTGGTGGCAAGACATAGCTGTTTATTTGCCAGAAAAGAGTTTTAAAAAATTTTGAAATCAACTAATAGAAATCAAATACAATGGAACTGCAAAAACATATAAAACTGCGTATTATCAGGTTGAAAATATATTTATAGTTGCCATAAACGTAGTATTTAATATTGTTTTTCATTTGTAGACAAATACATTTTAGTTAATTTTTTTTTTTGAAATTTTGAAAGTACATTTTATTTTTCAATGTGCTTTTTAAAATTTCAATCATTCGAACTTCTAATCTAATTCATTTTTCATGTATTCCACATTATATAATTATTCCTTAGTAATAGCGACATATACTCCATATAGAAAAATAAGCTTAAAAAGATACAAAAGTTTTATTTTGGTATGAACAAAAATCTATTATAAATATGACTGTGTAGTGAAATAATAACGATCAAGTTTTTAATGAAAAAAATGCGTATCTTATATAATTATCAATGAATTATTATTTTTTACTATTTCCTTTCCAAATTAACAAGGAAAGGTTAAACGACTTAAAAAATTGTAAGAGAGTAAAAGTGAGTTATGGCAACAAAATTTGAGCTATTAACTAACCTTAAAATCAATATTAGATTTTGTTTTCCAAATGTTTGTGTAAATTATTCAAAAATATTTTCAAGTTTTCTTAAATAATTATTGTTAAAAATATTCTCAATTTTATATCAGTTTGCATTGTGTATTTCTGTCGACGCACTTTTTTCTTTTCTTTCGCAAAGCAGATAATTTTTCCACCCTGGGAGAGATATACTTGAAATAAAAAACCGTCTCCAATGAATGATAAAGATATTGACTTGGAAGAGTGATAATGTAAGTCGACAGATAAGCAGAAAAATCTTTACTTTAGCTTTCGGGAAACAACGCGCAGGTGCAGCAAGGTTATTCGCTCTACAAGGTTATTCGCTCGAACAGTACTGAATGTGAAAAAATGGAATTTTCTTTGGAATATAAGAAAATTCAGTTCTCTAAAATCTGGTAAACTATCCACTTATGAAATCCAATCAGAATCAGAAGATGAAGAGATGATGACTTTCAGCATCAGAATGAATAAAGAAGGTAAGATTATGATATACGTAGACTATATCGATACGGAACTGATAAAGTATTTGAAATTTTAAACATTTATAAGAGACAAGGATGGTACTCAGACAGACTGTGAAAATGCGAAATGTCGTCATATGACAAGTATGCTTTATGTACACTGCCTTTTAACAAAACATTTTTCATGGATAACAAAAGTTTGTTTTTAGAAAATGATGTTCTTTCTCTCTATTGTGAATGTTCCTGGTGCGACGGATTTGCACCAAGAGGGCTATTAAAAAAATTGATTTAGGGATTACTATAGCTTCTGTTTACAATCAAATTACTTCTGAACCAAATGCATCCCACACTGAAGTAAAAGAATTGGATAAAATGGTTGATTTAAAAGAAGACTTTCATTGTTTGTATGACGAAAGCATCCTCACCGACGTGAAGCTCCGTACGGCAACTCAAACATTCCAAGCGCACAAGAACATTCTCTCTGCAAGGTCTCCGGTTTTCCGTGCTATGTTCATGACAGACATGAAGGAGAAGATACAAGAAAGTGTGGATCTTCCTGATTTGGAAGATGACACCGTACGTCGAATGCTGCTGTATATGTACACCAACGCCTTGGACGGACTGCAGTTTAAGAGTGCTTTGAAATTGTACGCTGCAGCAGACAAATACGAAATCACCGCCCTAAAGACAAGTGTTCTTCCTTTTGAAAAAATTTGTGTCCCAACAACGTGTGTGATGTGTTGGTTCTTTCTCACATGCACGCTGACAATGGCTTAAAGGAGACAGCTCAGAGATATGCGCTTGAGCACGAACGGAACGTATTTCCCTCAGAGGAATGGAAAGAATTTGCAAAGACTAATTCTACGTTAGCGTCGGAGACAATGCTCTTAAAATGGAATAAAAATTAATTGAATGAAGTAATGCAAGTGTTTGGTGCTGAAAGTGAGTTGAAATCTAAATATCTTTTAAAGGTAATTTGTAAAGAAAAATATTTTCAAGCATAATGTTTAAATGAAATAGAAAGTAAAATTGTGCTTTGAAAAAATTAGTTGATGTTTTAAAAATTCTTTATATTACATCGATTTATTATGCAAATCTTTCTAATAGAAAAGTTAACCATTTGTCTTAAAAACTATTTAAAATGATAAAGTTATTGTTTCATCACTAAGCAATTCTTGTTTAACTATATATGATAGGTAATTAAAAACAAATGTGGCAGCTGCATTGTAATCGTCAAATAATTGTTTTACTTCTGTCACTGCAAATGTCATCATTTCCCAAAAACAAATAGTTTAAATTCCTCGCCAAATACCTCCAAAATGTCTCAATCTAGAGGAGTCTATATACAATAGCTCAACCAAATATTATATATCTACAAGTATGATTACCTAAGTATAAGTTATAACAATAATAATTTGTTGTTATAACTTATACTTAGGTATAAGTTGTAATAAGTTATATAAATATGTAAGTGCAAGTAAATTGTAATAAGTTATATAAGTATGATAATCTAAAGTTGCATCATAAAATAAATATATATTATTTCCTGGTTGCATAACATATAGCGAAATTCATTTCAAAAGTTAATAATTTTGGAAATTGTGTACGTTTAGTTTATAGTTTACTTTTAATTTATGCAATGCATATCTATTAAGTAAAAAACATAATTTTATGTTTGAAATAAAAAGCAAACCACTGTATCGAAATTAATTTTATTAAATTGTAATAAATGTAATAAAATAATTGATAACTGTAATAAATGTAATTTGGTATATGTTCCTTTTTCTATGCTTGTATTTATTCGGTAGTACATCTTTATCTGTATTTATCAATCGAAATATATATGAGTTTGTGTATTTCTGTGTTATAATATTTATACATGATTTTAAATTACTTAAATTGAAACTAGAGCTGAAAAAAAGACTTTGAAATTATTGTTGTATTCTTTCTTCGTTAATATGTAGGGAACAAAAATGTATTTTTGTACATATTTTCATTTCTGTAGAGAATTTTTTTTTCTATATCGCATATGCTGCATGCTTCCTCTTCTATGTTTTAAAGCCAATGCTGTATTTAATTGCATGGGTTAAAATTTAAAACAGAGTATTTATTGAATGTTTCTTTTGAGTGTAAGTTATATAAAATTTGACATATACAGCTACACGAGGGTTACCGGTGAATGAATCTCGTAATTCTAGCTCAAGGTCAAGTGACGAGAATGACATCTGAGTTTGCACTGCTGTTTTTTTCCTTGCAATCTGCGAGATAGTTATTCTTCAAAGAATTAAAAATTTGGATTCCTCTAAAACTTATTTATGAATAATGTAATTTTCTAAAATGAATCTTTAATAAGTTTAAAAGACTCCCTTTTTATTTAAAACCATATCGCTATTTAATTTAAAATTCATTACATGAAAAATTGTATCGAGTTATTTTATTTTAAATTGGTTTTAGTAATACTAAGGTTTATATTTATATAAAGGTATCCGAACAGGGTGAAATGACGAAATTCGGTCAAAATACATATTTTTTGTTTTTATTTAATTGAATAGTGTTATCTCTTGGTTTTACAAAACATACTTTATTTGGCTTACAAGTTACATAGAAGCCAGGTTACAATCAATTTTAATAAGTTAGGAAAAACCAGAAGTGGGTCTTTGATCTACCAGAAGTGGACATTTAAATTGCTCAAAATCTATCATATGGCGAGTCTGACAACTCAAAATGCTACAAATGTATTTCTATAAAACTTTTTGAATCTGATCTTTATATTATTTTCTAGAGAACATACTAAAATATTTCTTATTGCATGAATATTTTTGAATTATGGCCAGTTACTTAAATACTGGTCTCATAATGAAGGACACATTTCTTATAATATTTACTCGATTATCTCTAAAGTATTTAAATTTAAATAAAACATTAAAGTGTTTGACATTTTCTAAATAAATACATCTAATTTCTTTTCGTAATACTTTTACTGATATAAGTATATTACTTTTCTCTCTAATGGCTTTGAAGTTTTTCAAAAATATTCCTAAAATTATATTGTAATTGGGATTTTTATATAATATTCTTAAACTTTTTTTTAAATATTGTGAGTTAAATGCTAGTACTTAGTGGTATTAGTTCCTAAAAAATTATTTATGATGTTTATTATGCTATTTTAAGGTATCCGACAACGTTTGGAACCTTGGTTTTAAAAAGGCGCATAAATGGATACTTTTCATGATATTTAGTGTCACTTAGATTAGAATACATGTATAAAATTGTTTTAAGGGCATTTTGACAAAAAAAAAGTTATTTAAATACAATATTTCGGCTGAAAATTAACTTAGAATAACTTTTTTCAAAATGTTCTCCTTTTGTGAAAAATGCTTCTATTATAATAATATTTTTCTTGTATATAGCTCTGACCTCTTTATTTAGGCTCAATTATGATTTTTGAAATATTCACATTATTTTCAGAGTTACAATCATTTGAAATAATTATTGGCAGTTTTTTTCTTAAAATTTCTCCCCTCTGTTGTCGTTAAACACGGATAAACCCACTTCTAAGAAATATATTTCAAAAATTCTAGTTGAGCCTCTGAGCTATACAGGCAAAATATTATTATAATAGAAGCGTTTTTCACAAAAGGAGAACATTTTGAAAAAAGGTTATTCTAAATTAATTTTCAGCTGAAATATTGTACAATAATTTTTTATTGTAATACTATTCTTAAAACAGTTTTATATACATTTTCTAATCTAAGTGACACTAAATATCATAAATATTATCCATTTACACTTTTTGCAAAATCACGGTTCCGAACGTAGTCGGATACCTTAAGAAATGTACTCTAAACGTGTTCAGATTATTTAAGTAATCATGATAAAATATATTATTTTGTATAAATTCCTTATTTTTATCGATAAATAGTTATAACACCGATATATCTCTTTATATGAAATTCATAAATATGTTATCCAACTGAATTTCAAAGGAAGATAAATATAAATGAATTAAACACTTGATAGACATAGTCCACATTCTGATATACATATAAGATAAAACATAATTTCAAGTAAATCAAAGCTTAAGATAACGAAGGATAGAATACATTCTGTTGTTTACTTTGATAAGATAGTCGAGTTTACTTGATATTGATATTTCATATAATTGTTTACTCATTCATTCAGTAATTGCCGTATGGAGGAAAGAGAAATATTTTATGAATCGGAACTTACGTTTGCGGGGAAATATATCCTACGGCATGGAGATTAACAAAAATCAAAAACAAAAAAATTTGAAAAAAAATTCAAATTTTAATATTGCCAAAAACGGGTTGAATTTTCGAAAAAATAATAGAAACATATTTATTTTTAATTCCATAAGACTCAAAGTAATTATTTTTCTTCAATTTGAATAACCAAAAGAAATGTTTACTGACTAGTAAGTAGTGAGTAGTACAGTATGTATGGTTGTATTTTACAAACCGGTTATTTATCCCAGCACCATCGAATCCGTCCAATCGAAAAGTTATTCTGTCTCCCGCTTTATTGTACACTGCGATTTCACTGGAATATGTTTTCTTTTTTTTTCTTTTAAATTATTAATTTTAAAGTTGTTAAAGACACTTATAGTGTTCTGTTTTTGTATTTATTTAGTATATGTTCTCTAATCGTATTAAAGCTAAATGAACCAAAAAGCCTACTGCACATTCGCAAAATTATTTTGACTTTTTACTTCAATGAAGATGAAATACCTAAACTTCATTGCCCTAGTGCAGTGCATCTCAAACTTCACTGTTTGCGACCCAATTTTCAATCATAACTTTTATCGCGCTCCCCTTATACAATAATAATGCGCTTTGGCGCTAAAGCTACAACACGATCTTAACCCGCGATCACTCGCGCGGGGTGTTCTGTACACCCCAGCAACAAGAAAAGCCTTCTAGAATTCTAACAAGAATGCACAGAAGCACGATTTTTTCTGTAGCTGCATATTTTAGGTTATTGAATCTTCAGGTCTGATGCAATCATTGTTACTCGGACGATTGGAACGTAACGACCTTCAAAATTTTATCTGGGGTGCTGAGAACTCCCTGCGAGCTGTTGAGCATATGGATACAGTCAGATCTAAATGCCTGGAAAATGATTAAAATATTGTTTTTCTACTTTGTACTATCCTTTTCATTAATTATAAATTATGTTTATTACTGGTATATACATTTTACTTGTGGTTTATGAAAAAATATAAAATTATGCATTTTAAGATGAAAATTTGTATGTTTAGTTTAAATTACTGTTAGTCTCATTTGTATGCAATAAATCTAATAATTTTATTCGTATAATACAAAAAACATCTTGTACTTCATAAATATATATCATAATTGATTTAAAACTTTTTTTCATATTTAAATATACGAGTTAAGAGTTTGGGGTGTGCTCTACACCCCGCGAGTAACGACGGTAGCAAAAACAGGCGCGAGTGACCGCGGGTTAATAATAAACCGTACAAATTAACGAGATAAATATTAAATTTTGTATTTGTTACTTTTAAAAAATATTTATTTTAAGCAAATTATTTTTAAGTAATAGAAATTTTCTCTAATTTTTAAATTGGAACAAATTGCACAATGATATTTAATTAAAAATTTATTTCCTCCATCATCCATTTCAAAGAGCATAAATGACATCAGAAAAAGAGTCTAGTCTATGTTGCTAGTCTAGTCCATGCCATCACACACATTTGGCATTAATATTTAAAGCGAGAAGACTTTAAGATGTTTTAACCCGGGAGAGCAGGCACGCACTCGATACTAACGTTAATAGTCGCGAGAGGTGACTGAGTCACCCCAATGTTTTATTGGGTTTTTTTAAAATTATTTTTATTGTACACGATAAAAATCACAATTCTAGTGAATAATTTAACTAAGAGAAAATTACTTACCAACTTTCAAGAACTTCTCATTTTTTCTTTGCTAATTTGAGAAAAAATCCATTGAAAGTGAACTAAAATGTTTCAAAAGGTACGTAACCTTAATAAAAGACACAAATCATAGACACGTTTCGCTAACATTAAAGGAAAGATATTTGCAAGCAAAACCGTCACATTTTGTTCAAATTGATGTAGTTTAGCTGCCCTTTGACTTTAAGCCCCGCACGACCACTCTCGTGTTAAAAGTGTAATCAGTTTTTAAATATGGATGTTAGTTCTAAGAAACGAATTGGGCAAAACGCGTATTTCATCATGCATTACATGTTTCAGAATGTTCATAAAAATAAATCTCAGACAAATAATCCTTCAAGGACAGAACTAATCATACCAATAAAATCTAAAGTAAAACGATGAAAACGATGATGACTGAACCAAATCTGCCTGCTGGGTGAAAAGTGAATAAGTCTTCATTTTCTTTCTGCAGATATTGTACAGAATTTCAATAATAAGAACAGTGATGATTTTTTTTTTCTTCCTAGAAATTTTCTCTGGGTCTGAGCTTTTTTTTTTCTTTTCTTTTTCTGAAATAGTATTTTAGGTTTAAAAAAACGTAATAAACAAAAATCTCTCATCGTGCCATTACTGCACATCAAACAAAATGGGTTTTTTTTTGTTATAGGATCAGATAGTTAAGGTATCCGACTACGTACAGAATATATATTTGAAATATATAACTTCGAAGTGGGTTTTTCCATATTTTACGTCAACAGAGGGGAGCAATTTTAAGAAAAAAATACCGATAATTATTTCAATTGATGGTAACTCTGAAAATAATGTGGATTTTTTAAAAATCCTAGTTCAGACTCCCTGGAGAAGTCTTTACTTTATATAAGCACACACACACACACACAAAATAGTATTATTTTAGACGCATTTTTTATAAAAATAGAACATTTTGAAAAAAGAATATTCTAAGTTAATTTTTTGCCAAAATATTGTACTTAAATGACTTTTTTTGTCAAAATATCATTAAAACAATTTTATACATGTATTCTAATCTAAGTGACACTAAATATCATGAAAATTATTCATTTATGCGCTTTTTTAAGATCACGGTTCCGAACGTAGTCAGATACCTTAATGAACGTATGGCAGTGGAAACTTTTATTTTTGATGAAGTAATATCGAGCTGATATATATAAATTTTATCAGTATAAATGCGTAGTTTTTTATATGTTAGAAAGTGTTTTGTTTTCTTCGTTCCAGTAAATTATTTTTTAAATCATTTATTTGCGATTTGTTCGATCCCCGCCATAGGTTATCACGCCCCCTCCTGGGGGACGCTCCCCACAGTTTGAGAAACGCTGCCCTAGTGTAGTAATTCTCAAACTTTCAATATTTGTGCCCAATTTTCAATCATTTTATTTTCATAGCGCCCCCTCCATGCAATAGCAATGTATTGAATTTGATAAAAATGTACGCTGAAGCTACAATGCCACTTTAATTGTAGACATGTCAAATTATGTCAAGATAAGTATATTAAATTGTGTACATAATTTTATATACGACAAGCCTATGTGTTCAATGGTATTTATTAAACGTTTTCTTAAATTAATATTATTAAATTAATTATTAAATACATATGTGCACTACTGATATATTTATAAGAGTATTATATCAGTGTAAATGCGTATTTTATTTATTATTGTGTCAGAATGTAGCTTGTTTCGTTTCCTTTCACCAAATGAATAATATTTTTAAATAATGTTTTATTTTCGATTTCCTGAAGTCCCCCGCCCCCAAGGGAATTGCACCCCACAGTTTACGGAACGCCGCCCTAAAGGAAGTACTTAACATAAAAATTATTATTATTTTTATTTTTCCCTTCATTTTATTCTATAGAACACTTTTTCCAAATAACTAGGGTGTTTTTTTAACATCCACCTATTATATAATGAAGAATATATATATATATATATATATATATATATATATATGTCAGGTTTGAAAAGTTTAGGTTCAAAATTCAGTAAGTAATAAATAAATATAGAGGGAACTCTTTACCGTCGCGCAAGGATTTGTAAGTAAATAAGCCTATTTAAAGGTGGAGCGAGCGCTGACGAAGAAAACTTGATACTTTGCAAAATTCACTTATAAGTATGAGTGTCAAAGCTACAAGATATATGCGCAATGACGACATACGCAATGCTCTTAAAATTACTAGCTTTAAAACTCATATTCAGAATATTGCAATTAACTTTTTTAACGCTCTACCTGATACCAATAATTCTAATATGCAAAATTTAATTCCTTATACCCCCAATAATAATACAAAAAGGCCAAGAAGAGTACTTCTTGATTCTTATAATCCCCCTTAATATTTACTCAAATGCAATAATTTTTATTGCATCATAGTTTGCTATTATTTCACTTTCTTAAATGTTTGTCAATATTTTTTCTTCTTCTTACCCACTGGACAAGCGCCACCCCATTAACTGAATCTCAGCCCCCAGGGCAGCCAATTGGAGTCACTGATCACTGTACCCAGCATCCAATCAGAGAGCAGCCTCAAAGATCTCACTCAAGCCAAAATTTCTTCCAACTTTCGACCCAGACGAAGCACTGAAGCCACGCCTCCCGGATTCCATCGTCCAACCAATCGCCGTCATGCCACTCAGCAGAAAGAAAAACCCCACAATCGTTAAGCCCCCCATCAAAGACTTGTCATGATATGGGATTGAGGACTGTTCTACAGTCCAGATGCCCAAAGTATAACGCCTATTCAACGCCTATGACGAAGAGAACGCACACTCGAAACGGCTTAGCTGGTGACTCTTGTCCGAAGTATTGTTAATGTTCAACTCGGTTGCGCGCCAAAGGGCCGCCATGTTGGATTTTATGTGATTGAAGCGAAATAAAGAAGTTATTAAAGAGATGATGCCTTCCTCATTTTACCAGCAGGCCTGGGGCCTGATATATATATATATATATATATATTTCGCTACGGTATGAGAAGCTGGAATAATGTAAAAAATATATTCAAATTACTTATAAATTCATATAAATTTTAAAATTATTCTTGGAATACATTAGAAACATCATATTAGTAAAAGTTGTAGCTTAGGGCATGCAAATTATCTGCATAGGGAATTCTCAAAATCACTTCCATGAAATTAAATTTTCAATTGCTTTGTTTGATGATACACGTCTTATAAACTTAGATAAAATTTAATTTGCTAACTGACAATTGGGAATAATCAGAAATACTACTTTTCTTTTCTTCATATTAATTTTAGAGGCACTTTTTTATCCATGTGTTATTCAAGTTCAACTTTACTGCTACTGAAAGTTTTAACAGTAATAAAATTTTGGATAAATATTTTAATTACGTACGACATTATCGATAGTTGGCTACTAAATAGTTTATTAGACTCAAGAGGATATTTTTTTAACACTAAACAGAGAGAAGCCCTCACACATAGCGCTCTCATTCAGATTCAAAACAAAGAAAAATCAAGAACATCTTTTTTGTACATTAAATATTTCAATACTAAAGATTTATTAATAATATTTTCTCGTAATATTTAAAAAAAAACCCTCCTCTAAATATTGAGATATAACATGTACATTTTAGGCTAATTAAAAGGTTATACTTGAATTTAAAGTGAAGGCCTATTAGAACTTAACTTTAATACTATTTTTTTCAGTTAATTGGGATTTTACTTTCGTTTCCATACTAAAATGGCTTTAAATACCTAGTGAAGTCCCAGCTGAATTCAGGAATTCATGAAATTGGGTTGTTAAAGAGTATCATAAAAAATTAATGGAATATAAATGTTGTCGTAAAATTTCCAATTTCAGTCACAATTAAATGTTTAAGAAAGAAAAGAAATTGACGTTTTTTATTATACTATAGGGACAATCTGAGCGTTTTAATAAATTTAAATCATGTTTTATACTTACTTTTTTGTGTTTAATTTAAAAATGTATCCAATTATTAATTTAAATGCGATCTATTTATGAAGTGATACATTTTACCTATATATGTACCGAGCTAAATAGTACGGTCACCTTTATGTTGCTCAAGGCCACGGCCAACAACAGGCTTATATCTAGCTCTTTGCAGAGATAAATTTCATTGGCCTCGATCTGACTACGTCAGACAGGTGGCATTAACAACAAAAACAACAACCTGTATATGTTGATAATGCAGACTTATATAAATAAAGGCATTTTCAAATCCAATTCTTTTCTTTCTCTTTTTAAAAATATATTTCTAACACGCACCACATGAGAAGAAAATTAATTCTTCTTTTGTTTGGGGTTCAAGAGAAATTTGAATTAAATACGTCATGAATTTATATAATTTTGTAATTTATTTAAATCTATAAGGTTTGCCCTAAAGAAAAGTGAACATATACGATTACCTTAGAATGATTTCAGCTACAGCAGAGGCACTAAACAGGGACACGACTGAAGGTAGGAAGTGTGCACTGCATGCAGTGTTTAACCATTTCGTGACGGACATGTCATATATGCACTAATCTTAAATCCCCTTATCAATCGGTAGACCATTCAATGTACTTTTCTCATTGTATGACCCATCCTGTAGAACAAGTACGAAAGTTGGGGATGATGTATATGCGACACACCCTTCTCTAAAATGTTTCCCGTTCATGAGTACGTCGTCGAGAACATGTTAGTGGTAGAGGAAACTCAATCGTGTAAAGTCGTGCCAGAGAAAGATGCAGCCATATCAGAACAGCGAGCGGTAGTGCGGTTTCTGATTGCCGGAGCTGAATTTAATGAGTATATCTATCGAGGATTAATAGCAGTCTGTGACAAGCACTATTTAGGTCAAATGTCTTCTAACAGCTGGTGTGAACGTTTTTGAGAAGAACAGCAAAAGATATAGGATCCCCATGACATTCTCGTTCACACTTCTCCTGGGAAACCAAGGCAACTTCAAAAAAAATTCAGTTGGGAAATGTTAGAACAACCTTCATGCTATACGGATTTTTGTCACAGTGTATCTTCTAGATCTTTAGGCAAAACAGCATTATGTTTTAATTTGAACAACGAAGTGAAGGATAGCTGCCGAAATGATGAGACCTGTGTTACAACCCTCAGATTGGTTTGTTTTGATTTCCAATAAAATTATTTTTTTATTGAATTTGTTCACTTTTCATTTGTGCAACACTTATACCATGTTGCATTTGCTGTTCAGAAACCTCATGTAAAATAAATTATTTCATATTATACATCTACTTGTCATTCTCTAGAATATCTGATTCTATAAGCACATGGGCTCAGAAAATTACTTTAGATGATTGTCGCACAGTTTTTTATTCTTTGAACTCCTGTTAAAGTTTTATGTGTTCAACGATCTTTCAAAAAAAAAAAAAAATACAAGCTATATCATTATAAATTCATTCACTACTTATTCATTTTTCTCACACAAAATCATCGATGTAATTATGTGCCTATTTTAATTTATATCATCGAAATTCATCACAAATAAGTGAGTGAGTGAATATTAACGCAGAACTATTCAGTTCCTCGAAGATTTTTGGCGACGGATCTCGTAATTTTGAACCATGTTCCAGCGACGAGAACAAAACCTGACCTGACACCCCCTCTCATAATGTTCACACCACACCAATGACAGAACATTTGAGCCTCGGCATGTTTAATGTTTATCAGCCTCCCATACATTGCGTCTGTTCAGCGGTACAAGGTTCGAATGCATGACACACCTGATACGAGTCCGTTACGTTGACCAATTGGCTACCAAGGGCACGGACCGCAAATAAGAGAATGGCAAATGTTTAATTTTAATCCTTCGTTCCAATAAATAATTCTGTTACTGAGCTTGTTACCGGCATCGTTCCATCGCGGGTTTGGAACTTTGTGCCACTGACGACTCGGCATGTAGAGGTGCTGAAGGTCGCTAAATCTGTCGTGGCTTAATGTCCTCTAGTTGTTATGAAGCTTTAATTTCTTACAGTAGGGCCAGTTCAGACGTTTTCGTCGTCACTTAACAATGATTCAGGTTTATGTGATCCGTCACCAAAAGTCCTAATGTTTCTTCACAGGGCAGCGTAAATAAAATCAAGTGAAATTCAACCGATAGTTTTGTATTGAAAATTGCTAAACCACAAACTTGATAGGTTTCCTTTATGATGAATATGAACATTATCTTGTCTGTATTCAAATTTATAAATTATCAAACACTATTTATCTTCCTGCTTCTGTACCTTCATATAGGCTCCACAAAATCATTCCCTTTACTCAATTCTCGTTTATACAGCAGGAAATATTTTAATTTTTTTCATAATTTCAAATGTATTAGTGTGAGTAGTGTAAAATAATCAACTTTTTCTGATATAAACTTGCGGCCGTAGTAGCCTAGTGGTCAAGGTAACTAGTTCGTAGTTGGCGTGTCGTGATCTCGATTCAAGTGCCACTGGACTCACCTTGCAGAGGCCCGATCCACGATAAATATATCGAGGCTCGAACGTCCTCCCATGATGACGCTGACATTAGAAGAGAAGTATGCAAGCGCAGTTGTTGTCCTAGTCGCTTGATCATGGTTCGAAATTACGCGGTTCGTCGGTAATAGACTTCGTTCAGCTTTATAGTGCAAAACTCTATTACATAACTCTCTCTCTGTATGATATTAACTTACGGTGTCATTATCCTCCAGCATTTCTGACATATAACAGTCTTAGTTTTGAGCAATGGGCTTAAAAGAGCACAAATTTGCATACATTAAAAACAAAGGAGGCGAAACTCTTCCCTAAGAATTATTGTTTTTCAGAAAATTAGGCATTCATGCCTTACTAAATTTAACACTTTCGTTTAATTACAGTTTAATTTCCATTAATACAATAGTACATACATGTCAACTCGATGGATGTATTCAATTTCCTTTCCTCCTAGTTCAATATTGTACTTTACTAAAATATTATTTTTATCATTATATTATTATTTTATACCCAATAACTTTGTTAATGAACATAAAGTTAAATATAATTGTTATAAAAAAAATATTTATTTGACTTCAAAGGAACAAGCCATGACCTAATGCAACTATGTGGACAACTCAATTGTTTGAAAACCTATAAGGTAGCATTTTTTTGAAAATTACCAGTTATTCTTAAAGAAGATAGCGATTGTGAACTTTTTTTTTAGAAAGAGATCTGTTTTGACAAGAAACTGCTCTTCAAAACATAACTTAGCGTTTTCCTGATTTTCCTCTTTTTTTTGTGCCACTGCTTAACACAAAAGTATGTACATAACGTGAACAAAATAACCAGATGTTCTTTTGCAGAACCATGAGGTTTTTGCCCTTAAGAAAGTTGTTTTCCCTTCTTGTCAGATAGACTATATAATGTTCAAAAAGAAGTAAGAGGGAAAGGAATTTTTTAGTGGATTTGTGAACCAATTTCTCGTTACGAAGAACAATTCATTTTAGCTAAATCATCGATTTCCTAACTTGTAATGATCTAATATTGAACATATTCAATAGGGCATTAAAAAATTAAGCAAATTTTGTATCGTTAGTGACCAAGTACGTTATCAAGACTCATTTACATATGGGCTCGGTATAGTGACATTTGAAAAAAAAATAACATTACTCTGAGAGAATTTAAAACCAATAAAAAGAACTTTTCTTCAAATCAACTAAATAATAAAAATTTTTAATAAGAAACCCCTTACTGTCTTAGATTTAAAATTAAGTTTAAAACTACACATTTTTTTGATTCTAACAAATATATATATATATATAAAAGGAATACCAACTTTAGAAACTTTGGAATTAAATATAAAACGTATTCAATTTTATATCTAAAGTCTATTAATAATTTTTAATAATGTTGTTATTAAAAATGAATAAGCATTTGAAAAAAAAAAAATAGATGAAACATGAAAAAAATTTTATTCATAAGTAATTAGAAAAAACAGCTGAATTATTAAGAAATGCTTTGACTATTGATCATTTTGGTTTGACTGTTAAATTATTGTAAAAAGTATGCATAATCTCATCATTGCCATAAGTATTGGAGCTATTTCTTTACGTTGAACGTTTCTTTAAGTTAAACACACATACTTCTTAAACATATTTCAAGAAAATATTTGAGGAACAATTCATTGGTTTTCATTTGTCAATAAACATGTGAATTTATTTATTTTTTTCCAGAGTAAACTTATTTACTTTACTCTGATTTGACGACACAACCCCATTTTTTCTTCTACTTCCTTTGTATTATTGGAAATCAATGTTGTTCTACCTGAAAAATAAATATTTGAGTAAGTATAAGGACAGTGCAACAATCTTCAAAACATCAATAAATAACTGTAAAGGGATCATCAAACAGAAATTTCTTGCCGTTCAGCTTTCACCATACTTGAAACATTACTATCGAAAACACATATTTATGTATTTTCTTTTAGAGTAAACTAACTGAAAAAACTTAAATTGAACAAACATCTGAGTATTGAAAGCAAATAACTTTTTAAAATTTTAAACAAATCGGAGAAATATAGTTCAATAACTAAATTTCGCCTTACTAAAGTACAAAATTAAATTAATTGAAATTAAACTTTTTTATTTAAATTGTTTGGTAAAATTCTTGAAAAAAATATGAATTTCTGCATAAATTATTTGAAACCGATAGAAACCAACTGTTGTATCAATACGGAGACTTTAATTTTGTGTTTTGTTGTTATATATTAGTTTATCTAATTTTGAATGCGATGATATGTGCATATATTGTAAAATGATTATTAGGAGCCTAAAATGTTAATACATTTAGATATTTCTATGTTCTATGCTTAAAACAAAATTTAACATATTAAGTTAAACTTATCATGAACTCATTGTTTTTTCCGAATAGAAATATTTTTTTAAGAAAAAATAAATAAGCCAAACATTTGCAAGAATTTTGAATAGAAGTTACTATATATTTACCATTTTAAAGGAAACGTTGCATTTCTTATCCATTAAACGTTAAATAACAAAGTGAAAATCATGACAATTCGTTTAAAAATATTCACACCAGTAATCTTGTAATAATATTAATCCATCTTCCGTAACAGAATATCAAAGTTTTGTACAGGAAATAAACTTCGAGATTTTGTTTATCTGTCCCTTAATAATATAATTGTTTATTTTTAGGGAATCAGACTGTAAGAGAATGATGACTATTTAAGGTATCCAACTACCCTAACATCATGATTTTTTTTAAAAATTGACAAATTATTTGTTATGATTTTATTTTATAGGTCATCGTATTACCTTTATAAAAATACCAAGTTTTATATTTTCTACTTACTAGAACTAAAACTACGAGTGTTTTAGTAAAAGCAGATGCCATAACTTTACATAAGTTTTCAAACTTTAAAATGCATTTTACTCGAAGTGTGTTTTTTTCGAAAAGTTCAAACGGGGATAGCGATGGCTCAAAAAGATTTAGATAATTTACTGAAATTTTTTGTGTATGTTCTGTATAGCAGTAGAAGTGTTTTAACCTTCAAATTTATCAATCAATGTTTTATTACAAAATTTACAGTTCTTTAAGTGTGTATAATCAATCTTTTTTAAGCACTCTTTCATATAATAGCTAAGATAAAGTGATCTAGTTTTTGTAAAAATTAAAATATATCTTATCCTGAAAGTCATTTCAAAAAGGAAAAGCAAAGTAATACATCAAAATTGAAAAACTGAGAATTTGCTTATTTACTATATGAACAGAGCGGGCCCCGTTTAATTATTTTTATGTCAATTTTTACCCATTTTTTTGTAATAATTAATTTTTTTTCTTAATTTTGGCTCTTTTTTTCTTAAAATGTACTAAATAAATCTAATAACCACAAAAAAAATCCCCATATCCATTTTTTTAAAAAAATTGTCGCAAGTAGTCGGATACCTTAAATGCTGAAATTTTCTGTAAATAAGATACAATACTTAAGCATTAATGAAGTAACATGTTGTATACTATTTCAAACATACTTGTGTGATATTAACGGCTGTAACAAATAATGGATCTTTCAAAGTATATAATAATATTTAGTTGGAAATAACTCAGTCTGGTAAAATACTTAAAACAGTATTTATACATATAAATGCTATATAATTATTTTTAAGTTTTAATGAAATATATATATAAAATTTTATCCAGGCTTTTTGTGAATTCATGTAGCAACGGTAATAAATATATTTAAAGATCTTAAGATCTTGTTATAAAAACATCTTAAAAGATAATTTGAATAAGAAAATTCCTAACTCTTCCAGAAAAATTCAGCCCGAGAAAGTAATTAAAATTGTATGTTGATTATTGAGTCAATGACTGGTTTAATTGAATCAATGGATGAATTTAACATAAATAAAGACTTGGCTATTATTACAAAATATAGAGCATATACACTGTTGCTCAAAATTAAGAACAAATTTTTTTGATTGATTACTTCAAGAATCATTGCACATTTTGATTTAAATTTTCTCAGTAATTCTCAAATTGATGTAACATCGAAATATCGTACAGCATTCTTTTATGGTTCATATTAACGCATATAAAGCTTTTCAGAAAAAGAAAATCTAAAGAAAAAAAAAGAAAAGAAAAATAGTTACTAAATGAAATAAAAAGTGGAATTGTAGGAAGTGTTATAACCTTTTTGGGAACAAAGTGAGTTCATTCCGTAAATAAGCCAGTTTATGAAGGTCTCATTTCAGAGAGTAATAATTCTATTTTTTTTGCTCTTGGACGGTCTGGTTAGAAGGAAAATGTGAATGTAAGTAGTCGAACAAAACTTAGAGGAAGCTCTTACTTCATATTCAATCTAAAAAGAAAACATCTTCCCTTCCTGAGATTTCGTCCGCCAAATCATCTCAATTGGGATGAGTGTTGTTCTCCATGTAAATGAAATGTAAGGCTACTATACACTTCTTAAAACGGGAGTTAAGGATTCGATATTTCGTTCCAATGCTTCATAATAATCACAAAGCCTCTGTCAAAAAACATGGGGTTCCTTGCAGTCTTCCAACATAATGACTGTGAAGTCCACAAATTAGTTTCATATAAAAATGAAAGAGTTAGTTCTCCAGTTCTTGGTCCAATTTATGGATAAAAACTTGATTATGTAAGCTGAACATCAACATATTCCACTCTCAGGTTATATTCCTTTTTTTTTTAACTCTAATCATGACTCACTTGTCTTTTACTTATATTATTATTATTCACTGATTTTCTCTTAATCTGAGATAGCATTGAAGATACTGACACTTCAAAATCAATTCCATTTTTAGCTGAAGAATCACATTTGGCTTATTTTACTGGACAGTTACAACATATTTGAACTAACCACATCTTCAGTTATATATTTATCAATTTAAATTTAACTTCATGTTTTGAGATACGTTGACTATTCATGAGAAAAATCCATAATATACTATATTCTTTTCTTTGTGGTTATTCTGAGAGTAAACACATTGCTGCATTTTGCTCATTTTTTCTTTGTAAATATCAGAATTTTCTTGATTTGTGATCAATTTTTTCTTCTTTTTTATTGTATTTTAATTCTCAAATTAGAAAAAATTGGGAAGTTTTTAAAAACACAATAGAGAAATAATATATCTCTTGTTCCCATGCCCCAAAAAGGTTTTCTAAAATTGGTTTTTCCCTTTGAATTTGAGCATGCTACTAGTTTTTTTTTTTTAAAGCATCTACATTTTAAGAGCATAACTATATTTGATTGCATAAGTAGTGTATACATAATTAGTTTGTGGTTTAGCCCCTGTTTTCAGCAAGCATTGCATTGTAGAGCACTTCTTGTTCTCCTTGTGTTTCTATCGAGTTTTGTTGATGTGAAGAAACTTATAACAACTTATATTTTTTAAAAAATTATGTAATAACTGTTGCCTGAAAAGTTTCTTTTACTCTTTTCCCCGAGCTATTTAATTATTTATTTGTTTAGTTAAATTTAATTTTATCCTTTTTATGACATAATGCATAATTTATAATTATATTTTCATAAAGAACTAATACTATTCCTTTCTGAGTGCTGTAGTTATTAATCTCAAAAGACGTTTCATATTTCCAAGCTATGGTGGTTGAACTTGACTTCTTGGGTCTTCATTATCCGGTCATATATGCCAGTTTTTAGGTACTTCAAGAATCAGCCGCTTAGCAAAATCCACGTTTATCAGTGAATAGAACGATCATCGCATCTAAGTTGATATTCTTTTCTTCTTACTGAATGGGTTTTCCTATACCCAAATGTTAGCGAGACTTTCACCAGTTTCGAAATCCGTCTCATTTCTCATGAAGCCTTTTTGAAAACAGTGATCGTGAAATTTGAGGATCTACGGATACATGAGATTTGTGAAGTTGCATCATTCCTTTTACCTAATTATGTATTGGGAAATCATTGATTTTCATTTGTTATCGATGTTCTTGAATGAAATTGACCTAGTTTTCATATTACAAATCTGGTATAATTAACATGTCTCTATAGATTGCATGTAAAGCTGGAACTTATATTAAGTATGAAACAAATTACGATTGACACTAGCTTGCATCAAATATCAACGATTTAATATTTCCTTAATTTTCCAAGTGTTGATGATAATTAATCCTTTTCGCTTGATTTTCACCTCATTCCCGATTATCGTTAAGTTTCGGAACATCCTGTATAGTTAAAAAATAATAAAAAATGGAGAAAGTTCTAATGCTGATTATAATGACACTGGACAATTTAAACTTCCGATTACAGGTAGTATAAAATATTAAGAGCCTAAAAAACAAAAAAAAAAAAGCAGCAATATAAGAAAAATGGCAGGTTTCATAACTTACTTGGGACACAGACTCACCCCTAGGCTCAAGATATTACTAATTCTGGGAAAAAGGCTTGTTTGTTACCAGTGACTTCGTCGGTATCCTCCTATATGACAGTCTTCTTGGGAACTAAAATATTTCTCACATACTCGTACATTCCTCTTTTTTAGGAGTGACAAATGTTATTATACAAATCTTAAGGTACTAGTTTCCACTTAATTCCACGCCACCCCTTGTGTTCTAAAATATTTTCAATGAACATGCTACATGTTTCCCCTGTGAACAACCGAATTGTTTTTATTGCTCTATTGTGAGATTTATTATGGTTTATAAATGTAAATGAGCAGAATATATACATAAAAAATGGAATGGGCCTGTCATCTCTATTGAAAGAAGTTGAAACTAATCAAGCCAATGTAGAACCGGAGGAAATAATTTCCTATTAATCCTGATAGCGAAAGTAAGTTTAAAAAAGTGATGAACATGATATGGTTTTAGTTGAAAGGAAATCTTCAAATGCTACCTAAATAACTCCATAAAGAAAAATATAAAGCCTTAAATGTATCACACTTTACCCTGCCAAAAAACACAAGTAAGAAAAAGTACAGCAAGTTATTTGTCGATAATCAAAAGACAGTAAAAATAAAATAGCTTGAGCAAAATGTAACAGTTTTGCTTGCAAATAACATTCCTTAATTTTGGTGAAAAGTGTGTGTGATTTCTGTCTTTTATTATAGCCACGCACATTTAAAATTTCTTGGCTGAGTTTGATTGATATTTTTTCTCAAATTATGAAAGAGAAAAATGAAAAGTCCTTAGAAGTAGGTAAGTACACTTTCTCTTAATTAAATTATTCACTTGGAATAATGATTTTAGTCGCGCACATTAAAATATATATTAATAAATAAATATATACATATTAAAATATTTATAAAAAAGGAGTAAAAGGTTTGGGGTTACTCAGTCACCCCGCGCAATCATTAACGTAAGTATTGAGTATGCTTATGTTCCCGGGTTAAAAGAACAATTCATTTAAAATGAATACATTTACTTATATTTGGGAAATTATTTATATAAGATATACATTTTAAATGAAAAACAAATGTATCAAATGAAAAAATATAAATTTGTAAAATTCATAAGTTATTTGTGACATCTTCTCTAAAGAATAAAAATCTAAGTACATTTGATTTATTAATTCAATGTTATTCGCGTAAGTGATTTTCATTTATTTCTTTTCAAGAGCACAGTTGATTAAATTTACATTCTTTGCTAGCTCCCTAATTGAATTCGATATAAAAGTATTAAACGTACTCCACTTCTTAAAAAAATATAAAGTAAAAATTTCTACATAGTTCAGCTTCTAGTTTATTTATTAGCTGGATGGTAAGAAAACATTATTTAGAGCAGCATTTTTCAATTAAAATCGAGGACATCTAAATGTAAATTAAAGCTCTTAAATTTAATAAATTTAATTTTGATAAGCTTTTCCTCCACTGGAGTCTTATACTTATTCCTTTAATTTTGTTCTTGAAGTGGCTTGTATGTAAACAACAGCTATTCAAATTGTATGGTGCGTGATGTTATTATCTCCTTTTAATATTATCCTTTTCTTTTTAAGCAATTTCATCAAAATTCATGGAAATATTTATTTTTAAACCTTGAAAAGATAATATGTAATGACATATGTGTTTATATCAAATATATTTTTGTGAAATCATTACTTTTTTTGTAGATGAAAGTGCATTCCTAAGTTCATTACTTTAAAAGTCACAAAACTTTAAAATATGTTTTCTGCTAGCAGGTGAAAGCTTTTATGTCAATATTTTCCGTACAAAATACAATTTGATGATTTATAACGTAATTTTAATATATAATGGTTTTATCGAAAACTGCAACATTTTTGCTTAGAGGTTTATGCAAAAGTTCAAGCGTTAGAAGTAGGAAAAGTAAAGGACAATCACAAATGATTACTAAATAGATTGTATCTGTATTTTTCAGCATGTTTATCAATTACGTATTTTACTCAAATTTGGTATTTTCAATTACCAGGAAAACATTTTATTAATATTTCTCCTTGCTTAAAATTTATAAACTTCAACTTGGGTTTCTGAATACAATTTTGTAATTTACTGAAACGCGGCAAAAATTTCAAACTTTCATTTTAATATCATAACTAACAAGACATTGTATTCTGCATTATCACCAGCAAAGATGAGTTTTCTTTATTCAGTAAGAAATAAATCATCTATTGAGTAGTAATTAACATTTAAAATTTTAAATTAACTACTTTCCATTTTTAAAATTTAAATGCATTAAATTTGAATTTTAATCTATTTGCATCGTTTTAATATTCATTAGCTGTGATAATATGTTCTTGTTGAAAGCATTATTACCATCATGTAAGTTTGAGTGACTTATTACAAAATTTTTTGCAATTAACTTGTTTTTTAATCATTTTCTAGATTTAGTTCCAGTAGCTTTTTAATTTTAATTTTAAATTTTTTTAAACTTGCTAAAAGGATATGAAAAGTATTTTATTTTCTTTAATTTTTTTTTTAAATCAGATTTCAGAAACATAATTTTTATGTACATGTTTTATTTTAAAGGATTTAATTCAAATAAGTAAGCAAAAAAATATAGTTATCCATAGATTTTTGCAATTTAGTGAATCTGCATATTTAATCAAATTTCTTTCAAAATTCTTGTGAAGAGAGGTCATATCTGTTCTGAGAAAAATTGGGAAACTGACACCCTCCATCACATCATTAAGTACGGTGAATACATATTTTATAATTTTACATTGGAATTTTCACTAACGTCGTCTTATATGGCCGTACACAGTCACGATCGGTCAAAAAACTGCTGGTTTATTTAAATTTAACGCAATTTGTGTGAATCAGCATTTGACAAAAAGTTGTCACCTAACCTTTTTTCATCCATGGAAGAAAAACAAGTCTGGTGGTGCCATATTGGGCTAGTAGGGTGGATGAGGCACAAACACCATCATGTTGTTTCTCAAAAACTGTAGAATCATCAAAGCTGCATTTTCTGGAACACTGTCGTGAATGTGCCCGTGACAGTTCCGTTTCTCAGAAATTTAGCCACGGTTTTCAACAATTCTGGATCAATTGCTTTTGGGACTGTCTTCGTCATTTCTTCTTGATAAAGAATATCCTAGGCCTGGTCTGTCTTTAGTTGGTATATTGCCAGATCTGAACAGGAAAACTATTTGTAGACCAAGGCGGATTTTTCCAGCACCAATTACTAAAGATTTTATAGAAGACCAAATAACGCCGCAGCCTTTTCCAACATGGCAAAATTCTAACACAATTCCTTGGATCTCTTCTTAGCTCTGGCCATCTAACTAATCGTCGCTGTTTCCTAAAACTGAACTCACACATCATAGCACCACAAACAATTAACTTAACTCAGACTGACACCAGGTTGTTAACGGTCGCGAGATACCCTAATTAAACATTAAACAGCACAACTTATAGCTACAAAGAATGTTGGTGCAAGAAGTTTAAGTCCCTATTATTTTTTAAGTCTCGCTCGTGAGTATATATATATATATATATATATACATATATATATTTAATAGAAAATAGTAAATCACTTATTGAACAAATCAAACATTAAAAGATTTATCTAGTCTTGAAGTTTAGATTTGAAGACCTTAACTTATTAATATTGATTTTATGATTACTGTACTTTTAATTTATATAGGTGATATAATTTATTTAACCCGCGGTCACTCGGAACCTGTTTTTCTACCTTTCAGTAACTGCGGGTGTAGAGAGAACACCCCTAAACTTAACACGTAGATGCAATAAGAAACTTTTAAGTCAATTATGATATATATTTATGAAGCATAAGAGGTTTTTATATTATACAAACAAAATTGTTAAATTTATTGCATTCAAATGAGACTAGCATTAATTTAAACTAAACCTACAAAATTTCTATTTTAAGGCATACAACTTTATATTTTTTCATAAAACCATACAAGTAAAACGCATACTAAAGTGAACACAATATACTTTTATAATCAATGATATGATAGAAAAGTAGAAAATAAATATTATTATTTTTTTCAAAATATCTAAAGTAGATCAGAGTCTATATGTGCTTTAAGCACATTTTTTTTCTCTTTATATTGAAGACAAAACAAATAATTTTTACATCTTTACCCGTGGACAAGCAGTGCATGTAACACCCCTTTTTAGGGGATTAATGCCTTTTTTTTAATATATTCTGCAAGTAGAAGTTTTTGAGTGTTTTATCTAGGTTTCTAGAAACTGATCTCTTATATCCCATCAGGAGCGTAATAAGATCCATTCTATCATCCTCTGGCCAATATTGAATGTCCTACTATTTCAGGAAGAACAGAATGATAGACAAAGGAAGCTTTAATCTCAAGTAGATATTAAGTAGATGATAAAATATTCGTGAAATACTAAAGGTTATTATTCGCGATACATAATATATATGTACTGCCATGATTTCATCAGTGGTATCAATACTCACCCGTAATATAAAAATTTACGATTTCAAGGTTCATCTCCTCCAACTCTGGTTACGAAATCACGCAGTCAATGAATCTCAATAATTTTAGTTCATTTTTCAATCTGTTGATACAGTATCTGGCTAGACGACAGTCGCTATTTCTCCTTCCCATGGAAATCTTTGTCATACTTTAGAAAATGTTTTAATTTTAAAATTTTATTTACAATTATTTTATAGAATTATATTATTTTTGATACCACATTTATTGAAATTTTAAATAAAATATTCATGCATATTAATATATTTGAAAAAAAAAAAATGTATGAGAAAGAGTAAAAGCGTACTTTTTCCTGTAGATGTTTTGAGTACGAAAATATAACTCAATCACCAAGTGGGTGTTCTCAGCACCCCAAATATACATTTGAAGGCCAGATTCTAATTGCTCTATGAGATTGATTATGATCAGGTCTGGAAGTTTATCGACCCAAAATGGGCAGCCACAGAAAAAGTAAAATCGTGGTTTGAGCATTTTCTGAATTGTAGGAGGTCCTCTTCTTATTGCTGGGTGTAATAGAACACCCTGCGCGAGGATCGCGGGTTTTCAATCATGCCAATTCGCGAAGGAAATTAGTCAGGTTACTTAGGGTTTGTACTTAAAGAGAACTATATATATTATAATAGTATCTATTATCTGTAGATTAAAGGTTTGCTACAAGGCCCTGCGAGCAACCGTCTCTGCCAATTTATAATTACATTATTTTTGTAACAGTTATGCTAATGTTTCTAACATATATATATCGTTATATAGATGACGTAATCATTTTTGGCAGAACTTGTATACAGTCGACTCTCGATAATTCGAAATTGAAGAAACAAATAAAAAACTTCGAACTATCAAGATGGTAAGAAAAAATTTCCATAATACTCAAAGAGAAATTTTTTCTACAAATTTAAATTTGAAACTATGTAATAAAACAAAAATTATGTGCATAAGAATAAAATTAACTTTAAAAATTTAATTAACTTTTAAAAAAAAGTACATATTATACTTAAGCTAAAAGTCTAGTATTGAAAGAATACATTTATGTATTAAAAACAATTATTAAAAGAAAATAACACAATTTCACACTCAGCTACGGAGTATTCTTAGTAGTTTCGACCTTGGGTAGGTTCTTCTGACATAATCAGTCCATTAAAATTCGCCGAGTAATAATTCTTTTTCATCGCTTTCCTCTATCGCTCTTCACCTCACACTTTCCACTGCATATTTCGAAAAGAAGACGTTCACAACCTCCAATCTTCTATTCCTATTGAATAGTAATCAGCCAGACCCCGGCTCCCCAGAATCTCGTCCCCAAGATGTTGGTTCCTTCAAGGCAGGGCTTAGACCGGTCAATGCCCAATTTGTGTTGCAAAGCAGTCACAACACCCCTGGTTTCAAAAGGCATCTTATTGGGGTCCACGCAAAATATTAATTATTCTAAGTATTTCTCAATAGCAGACCATTCTTCAAACACATGCAGTTGGAAGCCATGTCGGGAAAACCAGTATACTCAAACCCGGTGGCCAGCGGCTGTATGTGGGTCTAATGTGTCTTTTATGGCCTGGTCATGAGCTTATTGTTTGAGAAATTAAATATGTATGAAAATTTGGTTGGGAATTCTTCATTAAGAAATCATATATATTAATTTTGCTTTTTGCTGTCGATATCATATGGGTGTGAATTGATATTTTTTTTCTGATTAGTGATGATAGACAACTGTATTATAGCGACCATTTTATGAATGAAACTTATGTTTAACTATTTTTCATATTTTGTAAGCGCAAATTATTCGAAGAAAATAGGTTGTTTCAAGGTGATTGGCAAGTTGACTATTTTGTAGTTAAAAACAATCATGCATCAGTAATTGTCCGATTTGTCATGAAAGTGATGTGTTGAAAATATACCAATAAGCAGGAATCGTTCTCAATAACACTTTTCTTCGAAGATATCCTTCAAGAGGTGATATATAGGCCTTCTTGAATAATATTTTCAACAGCAAAAAAAAAAAAAAAAAAGTGTCTTGTCAGTGAAAATGTCGCAGCGATAACAAAGGTACCCTATGGACTTATTAAAATTATTTATAATTGTATGAAACCGTTTACTGATGTAGAAATTGTGAAGGATATTCTTAAATGCTTCCATTTAGATAAATTCAGTGACAAAAATAAGAAATAGAAAAAATAATTTTTAAAAAAAGTAAATTAGAGTTTTAATATTTTGATTAATTTTCAAATTTTAAAATGAAGAGCGAGAAGTATCTATCAGTATTTTGCTCCTCTTTCTATTAACTTCATAAGTTGCGGCTGAAGTGATGTAGCTTTAATATGTATGCGGCCCACGTGAAATAGCTAATATATGTGTGCGGCCCGGCAGAAAAAAAGGTTGAGTACCCCTGTTCTACAAGAAAGATATGGTTGGCTTAAAACTGGCGCGGCAGGTGTATTATCCACTTGAAGAAGGAAAGCAATAAGATTATCTTTTCGAATGAGGAATCGAGAAACACAAAGAAAGGGTAGCATACAGATGATCATCAAAGGGCCTACGTTCAGGAGAGACACGCAGATTCCAAACTCAAATTAACACAAATCATAAAGGCTATCCTGTTTGTTACCGGACCTTCATGGCAAAGTGTTCGGGACTTCGAAAGTGAGCATTAGAACTTGGAATTTTATCGCATAAGTTAGCAGTCTGGCCAGCCGCAGACTACTGAATATGTTGTGTACCAAAACGTATTGTTTTAGTTCGAACTATCAAGAGTTTTTCAAGGGGTTGAGTATATACTTCGAAGTGGTGAGAGGCTTGTATTAAATGCGCGCCTGAATTTGGGAGAATGACCGCTATACAGAGAGAAAAGCACCTCACTTACCTATTCATCACAAAATCTCCTAAATACAGAATGACCGCTTATACAAAATTTCCAAGGTGACATGCTCTTTTGTTCAGAAAAGACCCTTTAAGAACGGGTTTCTTTCTTGTTGACCTTCAAAGTTGTCTTAACTTTAATCGGCATTAAACTGAAAATATACTTTTTCTGTGGATAGTACTTGGATAAATGTAATGTTCTCTATCCTCTATAAAACATTATTTAGTCACAAAAAATATATATCTGATCATGGTAAGCTGCGGTGGCTAGACGTTATAGCTTACTGTGCACCCTACATTTTAACTTATTTTAGACAGAAATAATAAATCATAATACAATAAACTTTTATGAAAATTTAATGATTGGTAATGAATCTTATTTTAAGTATTTGAAGTTGAAGGCTTGAAAAGTGATAAGGGTAATTTAAATTTTACTAATAGAATAATTTCTTACGAAATTACAGGAATATTACTTCTAGAATATATATTGAATAATTAAATGCACATTGAAATTTATATATATCCACATTTTATACTTCCATTTTAATCTTGGCATGTAAAAGCTAGAAATGAAGTAATATATTTTGAAAAATTTAAATGCTATATTTCACAAATTTGATGAGCTTGACTGTGGAACTCTATAATATGCAAACGTTTTCTCCGAGCAGAAAAGCTGTAATGAAAGATTTTAGAACCCGAAAATCTTGTAACACATATTGTGAATGAAGTTTGTTTATATTTCCGACCCTCAACATCAACTCTCATATCATCAAAAGTGCTCTCTCTCTCGAGTGGAGGAAAATTGAAATTTCGAGGTCATTTTTCTGCTCTATGTGAGCAGTAGATAGAGCCTTTATACACATATGAAAGCTTTCCAAAAACCTAAGTAAAACGTTTTTTTTTTCTTTAATTGCACATTTACTTAATTCATTCATATGAGAGAAATGTATACTTAAAGCATGTCGAATTTTTTTTCAAAGATCAGAAACTTTATTTATAGTAATCAAAATACAATTTGAAGGTTTAAACAGAGAAAAACTGTTTCAACTACCCATAACAGGGCATGAAATGCAAAAAAAGGTATCGTCCTCTCATCTTTATCGATTTTTATGCGTTTTAGCAACAATTAACGCATGTGTTCCGATTGGAGAAAAATTTTTAAATACGTGGCTAGATCTATTAGCCTTTGCCCGCTCGTATGGTTATGGTTTTTTATGAAAAATTACACATTTGCACTTTTCTCAACAATATGAAATTTACAAATATTTTATTTTGTTGGCGAGAGAGACTAAATAAGGACGTGCTTTATGAGTATGGAGTTTTATTGCTTTTTGTTATCAGACATAAAAAGCTGAAATTAGGCAAACACAGTCATTTTGTTGAGTGGAGATCTCCTAAGAATATTTTCTCTTAAATCCTGAATTGCTGTTATTTTGATGATTTAAGTACTACCGAATTGTCAAATAGCTTGAACCAAAGAACTTTAACCTCTAACCTTGGAAGTCTTCAGCAAAGTGCTGCCTTATCATTGAATTGAGCGCAGCCAATCCTCTTTCCCTGAGAATCAAATGGCTCTGACAAAGAGATGAAGCTAACAAATTGCCCCCCGATATATATTCAAAAGGGATGATGTGCACTCCCAAAATTACCCTGAGTAATACTCTGGCGGATATTTTTTGAATACCTGTGGCCAAAGCGATGGTTTGCCTGAGGCTACCATTAAAGTTAAAAGGTTAAAAAATCATTTCTAAGTTAGAGCTATGAGGGTGTTATAGGCAAATTTCTTTTTAAAAATCTATAAATACCTAAGAAAGTATAGAAAAGGATAATAATCTCTCTTTTTTAGTAATTAGAACTATAGCATCTTAAATTCAAAGTGCTATTGGCTTGGTATTTGAAGGATTAGATATTCAGTAAAGCTGGGATTTTTGGAAATCAGATTGTAAAGGAGGGTTAAGGAAGTGCAAAATATAAATATTTTTCCCTTTTAGAAATTCAAAATTTGGCCTTTTGTTAATCATGAGGCGTAATCCTTCAAAATATATTTCAATACTTTAAAAGCTTAACCATAGGGCATCCCCTATAAAACTAATTTTAAAAGAATGTACAATCATACAAAGTATTGAAAATCTCTAAAAAGTGGGTAGATAGTGGCTAGTTCACAAGAAATCACCAAATTGATATTCAACAATATCAAAGAGAATATGAGATAAACATCTAAGCAAATATACAAATTTTAAATCAATGTCTTAACATGTGAGAATGAGAGAGAGAGAGAGAGCATATATATATATATATATATATATATTTCGTTCTGTAACCTTAATAGTCTTTTTACACTGGTATCCGTAGCGTCTACAGTATGTTTCTTTATAAAGGAAATATTAGAAGATCTCTCATTCCAGAAACCAACTTTAATGTTTCTCTAATCTGTTTTGATTGAATGTAAATTTCCAGTGCTACCTAACTCCTTACTCTGGCTCATGCAGGATATGTATTGAGTGGTTCTTACTGCACTGGTCTCTGGACCTGCTTCTACCCGTGCCTTTCGAAACCATTTATATTCATTTTGTTAATATTCCAGGTGAATAAATTCAATGAAGAGATAACGATTCTCTTTCCTTAATGCTTACTGCACATAATGAACAAATTCCTTTGTAGTCTAGAAATTATTCAGAAAAACAAATACAGATAACTCGCATCGATTGTTGTGTAAAATTAAATAAAAGAAAAGTAGTTATCTTTTCAGAATTAAAGGGGAAAAAATAGAGTTATAATTTGTCGCAATGTTGTCAATAATAGCAGATCAAAAAATATCTTGATGCAGTGGAAATATTGTTGAATACTATTATAAATGATTACATGTAGATTCCTCTAACGAAGATAATAAAACTAATTTTATTTGCAATTTAAAAAAAGAATTAACGGAACAAAAAAGTGTTATATAAACTATAATTTTGTATACTGCTGAAGTTGTATATTTATATATATATATATATGCAGGTGTTTATCAATAGCATGGAAACACATGTTATTAATATTAAAATTTTTTGAACGCGCTTTGCAAGCATTCAAATATTATAATATAGTTACCAGTTTTTAAAATTTTTTTTTGTAAATTGGAGTGTATATATTTTGGTGGTATGTTATAGCTTAAATGAAGTTCTGCAAGTCTCAATTTTTCCAAAGCGTAAATTCCTGGACTTCTCAGATTTTCAAAGACGCTAAATGGTAGGAGGTGTCTAGTTGGAGCATATTTGACCCAGACATCCCAACTTTTAGGCCTTTTCTAAAGGTGTGGTGTTTAAAGTCATAACATAATACACACAACGTGGCAAGACAAACTTTACAAGGCAAAATAGTGGACGAAAAGAGAATCTCAGTGAGAGACTAATAAATATTGAAGCGGATTGTGCTGTTTAAAAAGCGAACAATTGCCGGCAATTGTTTAACGAGCTCAATTAGCATCTATATTCTCCAGTGATTACAGTTGAAAGGTACCTTTAAAAACAGAAAGTTCACTACACTCGCAAAAATTGATCTATGGATAAATGGAAGAAAGTAACATGATCTGATGAATCTTCTTTCATACTTTCCGGTACAACAGGATGGCTGTACGTTTGGAGGACATCTGAACAAGCGCACAAACGTGAATTTCCCCCTACAGCTTGTGCTTGCATGTGCAAGCTATCAGCATCTTAAGTCACCTATTAAACCAGGAAAATGTAAGGTCATTTAATTCCGTGTGGAAACTATTGCGAAACTTTATTCTCATTCGGAAGTTCTATTGAAGTGTCGCTGAATGTGTGTAATAGTCATTTTGTGATTTCTATAAGGAGGGTACCCTACTTTTCGGATTTTCTCTGAGCCCAGAACGTCCGGACATTTTGGATTGTGGTTTATTGTCCCTCATTATTGTGGCCCATGTTGGCGTAGGATCCATAACTATCCTGGGAAAATGAAATGGAGGGAACCAGTAGTATCACATGCAGAACAACAACAAAAAAACCATGTGGTTATTCCTTGTCTGCATTTTTCTCGTTTGTGTAATAAAAAATATCCACACATGCTAAGTGAAGAATCCTCACCACCCATTGGCTGTCAGCATTGCCCCCTTCAAGCTGCCGCAAAGAAACAAACCCTTTTGTATGACCGTTGAACCACAATTTTCAGAGTTCCAAAAACATGGATGGATTGCTGCTTTTGATAAAAAGTATAAATAAATAAACTACAGCTTTTTTTTCTTCTTAATGAATCACGCTACTTTTTAATAAAATACTATGAATAGAGCTCTTTGAATCATTTTACAAAAATAATGCAGGATAAACACTATATTTTGGTATTATTAAACATTAGTTATGATTTTAATAGTAAATGTTCCGTCACTTAATGATTATATTTGCTTACGGGATATGCCGCATAAAAAGGATACATATTCAGAAATTTCTGAAGGGAATTTTTTATATATTCCAACGTTTTAAACATTTATCCATAAATTATCTACATTTCAGTAATATCAATGTTAATATGTTTATAAAACAATAAACACGTTAAAGGTTAAACTTAAATTATAGAAATTATGAAACTAGGTTCTATAAAAATCTAATATAAAATGCACCACGGTCTGTACTTGAAGCAAATATAGAAATTAATTAAGTTAAAAAATACTAGTAAAGTTATATAAATTTCAAAAAAGTACTTCTGAAGCTCGAATTTTTCTTGAAAATTCAGTTTTTTTATTCCGTGACAAAGCTACGTAATAATAATTGCAATAATTCGCATTAAAAAGCAATGAATTGAAAACAGATATCTTTTCTGGATTTTTCTGGAGAATTTTATATTATAAGGAAGAAAACGATGCCCACTGGCTAAGAGGTAGTCTTTCGCTCTTCCACACCACACGTCCAGGTTTCAAATCAAGGCTGGGCAGTATCAATTCAGTCTTTCATCCCTTCAGGGAGTCGAAAAATGAGTACCAAGCCAGCTTGGGGAACCAGACACTGGGAGTTTCACTTCAGATTGACCACATGACCAGGACATTTTGTCACGCACCTCAGTGCCCAAGGTCACATGTACCTAGATGGGCACAGTAGGCCTTGGCCCTCAAGGGCTTTTGCGCCACTGAGTTTAGTTTAGGAAAAAAATAAAACTCGCGCTTCTCTGCTCCTAGTATATTTTCATATAAAATTTCAATAATACTTTGCCAAATCAAAGAAAGATTTAGATTAAATATAGATAAGAGAAAAAAATCATACTTATGAAATGAAATATTTAATAGTAAAACTACCCCAACATCCCAATATTTATAATCTTTTTATTCGATACAACCCTATATATTGGTTAAAATGGAGACAAGAGAGTTTTAGAATTTAATGAATTTTAAATAATGTTTTAATTATATAAGCTGCATACCCCTATTTAATTATGCTTATGCGGTGAGTAAGATTATAATTACAAAATAAAATCGATAGTTAATGGCAGCTGTAAAGAAATCCTTACTTTGGATAATGTTTTTGAGAACTTTAATATTCCATTCATTAAAGCAGATGGTGCCTGATCACAGTACAAAATGACCAACAAAGTAATGTGTATTTCATTACATTATTTTAATTTTCAATATGGTCACATTTAAATTTTCGGTATTTTGTTGTTAGATCACGATTAACGTAATAGGAAGTAGTTGATATTATAAATATAGATAATATGATATAAATCTAATATATAAATGAGTGGCACTAATTCAGAAATTGATGTTTTTTCAGAAGGCCTTAGGAATTATTACAGTAAATATTTTAATTATTTGATTTTAATTTCTATGTTGATCACGTTTTATTTTATTTATTTTATTTCGTAATGTGCATAAATCTTTCTTATGCAACAAAAAGAGTTTTATTTCCTTGCTTTTGTCTGAATAATATTCGTAGACAATTAAAAATGTGTACGCTTGTGTTTGTGAAATTAACTTACGTTTTAGGATTTGTTAATTGAAAAATTGTATATTAACGTCGTATTACGAAATTTTACGAGGGTTATTGCGGTCATAACTCGTAATTTTGAGATGCGAACTAATGATGAAAAAGAGACAAAGAATGAAGAAAACTATAAAAAACAAAAATAAAATCTATTGATATTTTTTTTTTATTATGGATATCTGATGTGGAAGTATCTTTTGAATATAGTAGACTCAATAGAAGTTTCTTAAGTTAAAACCGAATCTTTAAGAACTGTTTTCCTGCAATTAAAATTCTTTTCTAAAGATTTATTCGAAAAGTTTATTTTAAGATATATTGAATACAAGATGCATAAACTCGTAAGAAAATAGTAAAAACTTAAGGAATTAAACTAAAATAATCAGAAGATTTGATTTTTAATCAATCTTCCTCTAAATTATGTAGTTTAAAGTGGTTGAAATTTTTCAATACAGGCTGTTAACTTGACTTGAAATAAAAATAAATATTAATGGGGTTCAGATACTTCAGAGAATCAGATATTCGCATTCAGAGATAGAAATTTGATATTTTTAAATGAAAAATACTTTCCTTTTAAAAGAAATGTGCAATTAATATATGGAATTTATGTGTGTACAGCTTTAATTATAATTTATTTTGAAATTTCAAATTATAACGTTACTATTTTGTTTTGTTTTCTGTGAAATAACTTTAAAATATCTTTAAAAAAACATTTTTAAGCTACATTCTCAAGAAATTAAAAATTTTTAATCATTGGAACTTCATAAATTATTGAATCTGCATATTTTCAAAACTTAATATCCTAAAAAGCTTCTTTCAAATATAAAATGCTTTGATGTGAGTTCTGTGATAAAATGACATATGTTTAAATAGCTTCGAAATAAGCGCAAAACTTTTAGAAAATATTATTTCTGCAAATCTGTTGTTATTTCATAAGAAATGATTCGTAGTTTGAAATTATTCTGTTAACATTTAACACCATGTAAATGTTCAAGGAAAAAAGACTAGGCGAAATATCAAATATTTAGAAATATGAAAAGGGACTTCAAAGTATATGTATTTGAGAAAATTGAAAAAGTAAACTCTTCATAAAAGAGGTGGAAGGAAATATAATTTGAAAAGTAATACATTTGTGAAAATGAAAATATTTACTTACAAATGTTGACATTAAAATGAATAAAAATACATTTGAAAGCTAATTTTTAACGAGAACAGTTGATATGTATTACTTCTAAGCGCTGGGACATATTTTTCACTTAAACAAAATAGAAATAAAATAGGCAATTAAGAATACGCTAGCGAAAAGAGATTCAATTCTTTTAAAATGACGTAAACTTCATTTATTGTGCCTAATGTTTGAAATGCCGAGATATCATTTAAGGCAGTGTTTCTCAAACTTAAGGGCGCTTTCCCCCCAAGTGGGTTTAATTCCCACGAGATGAGAACAAAGCATTTTGGGAAAAAAGTCGAAGAAAAAAGAAATTTTTTAAAAAATTTTTTAAATTTTTATTGAAAGCAAACAAATAAAATAATTTAAATAAAAAAATAAAACTAAACTTTTAACACTGACATAAACATTTAAAAAATAAATCAGTCCCTTTTCAAATTTATTTTAAATTTAAATTTTAAAAAAATTTAATTTTTGGAACAAGTTTAATAATTACCTATGACCCCATGTGTGGCTTTGCCATACATAAAATTATATGCAAAAATTGGCACTTATTTTGGGATCTTTTTGTACGGTTTTTTAAAATTAACCATTTCACCTGGAATTAAAAGCGTTTTCACTTAATTTAATTTTTCCAATCGGCACGCGTATGTTGATGTTTTTGTGGGGGGAAAAGGAATAAAAAAGCAGACTCTTTGTTTTCCCATTGTAGGTGTAGTTGAAAATAGCGATCAAAGAGGATACGGGGTGTAACCTTTCTGCAGTCGTACATCAAACAGTGCCCTCTAAGTTGTAATTTCCGTAACACTTGAAGTTGACATGCGTTGTATTGAGCTATCAGCCGACCCATTGTCTGGCGCCGATTCTTCTTCTTTAAGTCTGAAGCCCCCATCGTTTTTCTGTTTGATGATCCTTAAATTCCTACGGCCCGGCGTCCACCCCCGTTTACCGTTTTTTTATCCATTTTACCACTGCCGTAGCTAGCCCGGAGTGGGTTCTGTATCAAAATTTGTTGGGGGCCCTATTCTTGGATCCTTAACATTTTACGATTTCTTTCTTATACATTTTAGGGCCCTTTGAAGGGGGGTAGCCCCGGGATCGTTAATACGGTGATAGCTACCCCCCTATTTTCACAAAAATCCCAAAAAATGACATTTCCCGGAAAATTTTTTCTTATCGTCCCTTTTTGGGGAACTACTCGTTTTGAGTATTCAGGGAATTGCAATCTGCCCTCCATCAAATTCGCTTAGATTAGTAGCCCTTACCATCATTTAGAAAAAGTAGCAAAGTACCCCCCCCTTTCCTTTTACTAGCAGAAGAAAAATCCCCTTTTTCTCATAATCAGGTATTTTTCACATCATCTAGACCAATTCATTGAAAAGTAAGGCAGTGTTCATAATGTTTTGGCTAGACCGTCTATATGTGTGCATACATTAGTTTGGCTTATTAAGTTTATTTAACTATCCTAGTCCTAATGAATTTTCTATTTTATTATCTTATGTTCTGTTTGGTACTCCTATTTCTTAGCGCCAATCTCTTAATAATAAATTAGAATAGCATTTATTCAATGTAAACAGATTTATGAAAAAAATTTGGGTTTGGGGGAAACCAATTTTTTTTTCGGTAGATGGTTTGTGGAAAGATATCTCGTGAAGTATCGATCAAACTATTTCAAATTTATCCCTGTTTTCAAGGTGACTTTTTTTTTCCCGCAAAAAAATTCTTTTCTTTTTTTTCTTTCGCCCCATTCAGGGAGTTACGGGATTTTAAAAAAATGGCGGTTAAAAAAAGAAAATATCGTAACGTTTTACATTTTTTCTTTGATAAAAGAAAAGAACCCGGGGGGCTGAAATTGGGGAATTTTGGTGTTTCATGGGGGCCGATACGGTAAAAAAGCAATTACGGGCAATTTGGTCTCGTCGATTGCTTTCCGGGGCCTTTTTATGTTAAAGATGGACCTCGCAAACGGGTTTCCCTCGTCGAAAAAAGTCGATAAAAAGACGAAATAATCGACATCTGCCGACATTTAGAAGTTGTAGCATCACCCCAAAAGATAAGGGGGGTTAAAGCAGTTTTAAAAACCCTTTGAACAAAGGTCGATTCAAAAAAAACTCGATTTTTGGGTGCCTCCCAATTAAAACCCAAAAATATGATGGATCAATTTCCATCTTGGGAAATTTAGACTAAAAGGAATGAAATCGACCCATTTCTTTAAACGGATGGGGACTGGGGATGAGAAAAAGGGGCACATACGAAATACTGAGAAAAACGATCATGGTCCAAGGCGCAGTGAAGCAGTTCAAACAGTGGCCAAACCCCGGGCCAACATCCAGGAAGGTTCTCTTTTGATTTGGGGGACTGGAAAAGGGAAAAATTTATTAGGTTGCTTCCCAACCCCAAAAATAAATTTAGATCTCTACCGTCAACAACTGGGAAAGTTTGAACGGCCAGGGTTGGAAAAAAGAGATGTATTTTGGGTTCCCCTCAGGACAACGCCAGGCCACAAGGTCTATAGGGGACTCCTTTTAAAAATCCGGGGTTTTTGGGGAAATTTTAATAATCCACCATATACTGGGTCCTGGCACAAAATCATTACCCCTTTTTTTGATTGGGAAAATTCCTGGGGGATAAGAAATTGGGATCAATAGGGTTGTACTTTTCGATTACCAGAGTTTTTTGGGCCCAAAAAGGGGCCAAGACTTCTATGATACATTCATTATGAAGCTATTTTTACAATGACAGCAGTTTATACAACAAAACGGTGCATATTTGATCCGAATCGGACAATTCGAAACATTTTGATTAAAGTCTTGAATTTCATGAAAAAATAATGGATTTCTTTTTTCCCTACCTAGTATATATGTATATATATGTGTGTGTGTGTGTGATTGTGTGTTGGATTAACATATTATGCAAAAAGTTTATTACACATAAATTTTTGTATTTAATAGACTACGTGTCTTCAAAAATCTGAATTTAAAAAGTAGTTTTCATTTAACTGTAACGTAATTTATATAAAATTAATGATTCCATACAATAAATCTGATTTTACTATGAATATAAAACAAAAGTTTAAATATATCTTGGTATCCCTTTGAGACCCGGAATATTTTTATCCTTATATATTAAACTCTCCTGGTTATTTACATTATATTAGCCCAAATGATACTCCCAACATAAGAAAAAAAATTGCTTCCTTCCTGGAACGTGGAGGGTAACTGGGAAAGAATAGTTTTAGTTTTTTTTTTATAAAACTCCTTGGGAAAAGTTTTTTCTATTATTTTTAAAAAAGGGAAAAAATTATTCATTATTTATTTATTTTTTTATTGACTCATGATTTATTTACTGTGGGAATCTTTAAATCTTAATCTTTAAAGCATGCTTAATCTTAAAACATGTTTAAGGGGACATGGTACGATTTACGCAAAAATTTTTAATTTTTAAAATTTTTTTAAAATATTTTTATATTGCCTCCTGTTATGTATACTATTTTTAAAAATATTTTGTGCCAAAAATTTTTAAAAAAAAGCTAGCCATGTAATTTTTTAAAGGAAAAAAATTTTAAATTTTTGGGGATTTTAAAGTGCTACCTTTTTACAAAAATTGACGTACACGCATGAAATTTGATTTCAAAGTACGTCAAACTATGTATAATAAAATTTGGTATGGGTTTTGGGGTTTAATGATTGATATTTTAAATATTTTTTTTTTATGAATTTATTGAAAATTTTTTTTAAAAAAACTTGGGAAGTTCCAAAACCCAAATTTTTTTTGAAAAAAATAAGTATTGCTTTGATTCAAAAAAGCATTTCCAACTTTTTTTACATGAACTTTGGAAATAAGTAAAAAAAAATTTCAAAGCATTAGGGGAATAGAAAAAAAACCCTTTGTATTTTTAAAAGAAGACAAAATATTATTTTATCTTTTTTGAGATACGGCAGTTTAAAAATTTTTGATTTTTCCATAGGGGTGGGAATAAAAAAGAACATAAACCCAAACATAATTCCGCGTTTCAAGTTTTTTAGCTTTTAAATTTTGTGAGGTTATAGAAAATTATATAAAAAAAAATTTAGGCTAAAAAAATTAAATTTGTTTTTTTGACCGATTTTGGTCAATTGAATCGTACTGTGTCCCCTTAACTTTTAAAGCACAATTTTGTTTTCGACAAGCATAAATAAATATTGTGTTTTTCACAACATGTTTTCCAAATACTTTTACTGTTTTCTAATCTACATATGCAAAGTCTTGAAATGTCATCAACATATCGGAGATGTCTATACAAATCATTCCTTTTATCCTCACACGACATTTTAGCAGGGCAATAATAATATCTCGATATTTTTGCAAGAGCAATTACAGTACAGCCATCTTCATCATAGGTTAAAATGCTTTGTTAGTAGGTTGGGATAATGCAAGAACTTCAACCATTCCTAATATATCAATTCTGATTTATTTTTTTTGAGAAAATTTATTTTATGTTTCATTTTGTTTATACTGAAATCCAGAATTTACTACAGCTAAATCAAGAAGTGAATGGCTTCAGAAGACTGTGATGGCCAAATGGGTTAAAATGGTAATTGAACTGGAAATATTACCGTATTTTTCTTAACCTGTAAACCTGATTTCCCTTCCAGTATACTAGGTATACATGTTTTGTCTGCAACCTAGGTATCATCCCAAAAATCGCAAAATTTAGAATCTGATTTATTCATGAGTTGGAAAATTTGCTGACAATTGACTTCCATTTACACATATGAAAACATTTTATCGGTAAGATTTAACATAGTACTCCATAAAAATAAAAATAAAACGTGTTAGAAAATTTTATTATTTAAAAACGAATTTTAAAAATTCAAACCACACCTTGCCAACGCCCATAGGGGAACCATGATTTCCTTGAGGAGGAGGGAGGACAAGAGAGTGTGTGCAGAGGATTAAAATGCCGTACCCCTAAAAAATGTGTAGAAGAGAAAATTTATTTCAAAAAAAGAGAGAGATAAGAAGAAAGAAAAAAGGATTCGTCCATGCCAACACCCCAAAAAATAATACAGTACTAATTATATATATAACAACATATTTCGTTTTTATTGAGGATTTTATCAAAATTATCGAAACAGAAAAGACAACTTACATGGCAAACATTTACCTTTACAGCAACAGTGACTTACGTAACACTCAAGTCGCACAATCGTTCTGGTAACAATATCCGAAATCTACAAGGAACATTTATAACATGAAAAATGAATACTATTTAACAAATATTTACAAATTAAGATAAACGTATGTTTGTAAGAAATTATAAATATATGACAATACAATTTTAATTATAATTACAACTTTGTATGACAAATAAAATGGGAACGTTTATCCACTGTACTTGTAAACAAAGCTAGACTTGCCGCTTGTAAGTAAAACTTGGACAACAATCACCGTTTTTTGATAAAAAGGTGCACTTTACACTTTCAGCAAACCAGCTCGATCGTTTGATTCGGGATCTTCTTACATAGGACTGTTCCAGAATCAAAACCGTGTCAGATTATCTACACCACACGGCCGTGCAGTCTCTGTCTTAAGGGGATAGGAATTTGTTATGCCGAGTAAGAATAAACGATAAAATGTTTTATTTTCTTAAATGAAATGAAGGAAAGCATTCGCATTAAAATTAACGTATAATGCTTTCAAAAAATTGTATTAACAAATTCAACATATTTGCAATTCAATAAAAATAGAAATTTTTCAAAATATATACAGTATTACATTGGGCCATTTTTATAAGACGGATTGATTAATTATCCTTTCTGAATTCGAAATCGTAACTTTTCATGATTATTTCTGTCTTTTGAAACTGTTTCTACGTATGATGCTCAGCTATCTCCTTTCGGATAACCCCGTGATGAGATAACTAGCTCCAATCACCGGTTTTCCAACACAACAGAACGACTCAAATATTATGATATCTAATAGGATTCTTATTTTTATCGTACTTACTGAGCGCTAACATCTAGGTATTCCGTATCAATTACCTGAGTTAAATTTCCTCTGGGGTTTTCTTCAATTAATATCTTACGCAGTCAGGTGTTTGCTTGATTGAAACAAAAGACCGATAGTCTGGATCTTGCCCTTAGCGATTAGTGGTTTTTCCTTAAGCTGAAATACTTAATTGATGGTACGCATTTTGAAGTGATGAAGAGTTTGAGAATACAGTGGCAAACTACGTTGTATATGACTTTATTATATACTACTACAAACTGGAGGCTGAAAGGTATACCATAAGAATGCTGAAGCTCACGAATAATTGGAAGTGATTATGTAGCGAAAAGGATGGAAACTTTGGGTATGATACAGAATCATTAAATGCTGTGTGATTACATTTTTTATAAGTAAACGGTCTTTATTTTCGGGATTACCATAGTAAGTTAAGTGAAACAGATAGATTTGAAGTTATATATTTTCATGCATAAGTGTGAATCGCTTAATATTCTTTTTAATTATTTTATTGCTTAACATACTTTTCAGATTATTTTTCATCATTTCGGATAAATTTCAGATAACTTGAAAATTATTTCAAAATTTGATATACTTTCTTACACAGAGGGTAATCAGAATCTTATTTTTAGTTCCGATAATAATCAACTTTGTCTATATAATAAAAATATGTGGCAACCTAACAAGTGACGAAAAGGTCACTAATTATTATTAAATACACTACTTGTCCGACATTATAAAACTATTTTACCATAAATTAAAGTCAGAAATAACTTCTGCTGTTGGAAATCAATAAAAGTCTACGTCTAGAAATCGAGGATAAATTCATCGCAATGCATTATAATAGAGTTTACATAGCCTTGAAACTTTATCTTTAAGTTTTAACTAGTTTAAAATGTATCAATCACATTGTAGTGTCTGGGTGGAATATATTCTAGGATGTCCTCTAGGGATATAATAGACGGTCACGACCATTCATCTTACTTCCATAGTCTGACTTTTATCTTATTTGGTTGATATTCATTTAACTTCGATCGGAAATTCTGAATGTGTTTAAATAGAAAATATATTACCTCTTAAGGATAAGTGTAATTTTTCCACAAATATATCGAAATCCTAAGAATATACATCTGTCTATGTATCTATCTATCTATCTATATTATTATTATTATTATTATGAATTACAATTTTCTTGACAAAGAATTAACCACTGTGTATTTAATTTATACCAATTAATACATTTTTGATAAATTAATAAAGTTTTTTTTTTATCCAAATACTATTATATTTACCATGCTTACCTATTTAAACTGAATAAATTCTAAAATACCTAGAAAAATGTAAATGAGGTCATGAAAAGATCAACATTTTAATATTTTCCTTTCAAATTTTTATAACGATTACAGAACAATATTATAAAAATATTCTCAGAATTTGAAATATACATTCGTATTCATAATGAACAGTAAATATAAATTAATAAACAAGAAAAATTTAAAGATCTCTGCAGATTAAAAACAAATAACAATCGAGACCAATGTAAGCACATTTAAATTTTAAAAAAAAAATAGTGTCAAATTGATATTGGATAAATAATCATTAGAAAAATATTTCCTTTCAACTGAATCAACTAATTTTTAACATACTAACTTTAAAACGATTAAAATTTTTGTTCCTAATATAAATGAAGGTGTGGCAGTTCTTTCCGCAAGAAACCTTCCATAAAAATTGAAATCGGGATAGCTATTATTTATCAAAAGTTTATTTGAAATTATTAGTTTGAAACTACAAAAAGAGCTTCAATCGCACGGTTACGTTATAGGCGCACTGTAGTGTCATCTGTAAAAAATTTGTAAAAGTAGCTATAGTCGAGCTGTACCCCGACAAAGGCGGGTGCACGAATAAAATAGGCTTAGTGTTGCGAAAGTTTGATTTTTTATCTAACCAGTTTACAGTCCACAAACAATATTGACGAAAGACACATTCTTCTGATTATCGTGACGTTTACAAGCAAATGACCAACCAACCCTCGTAGTAAATTGTATTTTAAAGTGACGAAAGCGATTTTGAACTAATTAATCTCAGAAAAATGCGTGATTTGGATTACGATGAGTTGCACAAAATATAATTGTGCATTTTGAAAACTTCTCCAAGTAAAGTATACAATGAGTAACTAAATATTTTAAAAATGTTTACATGTGTAATTTAATTATTTATTATAAGTTACACACACAGTCCCTCTCCACCTCATAAAAAAATTCTGTAGTATGTCGACAAAGTTATTTCTTATCTGTATTAGTTGCATTCATGAAATTTTTCAATACTTTTTTTGTTCAGTTTCTTTTTTGGGATCCTATATACTCCCAAAAAAACGGGTTTTTACTGAAATTTTGGGCCATGCTTTTAAAACAGCATCTATAAACTATTGAATGCAAAGGTAAACTTTCGTGTTATAATTAAAAATAGTACAATATGTTAGGAATAATTTTTTTTTTGAGTGAAACAGCGTAATATTCATGTAGTATACACCTGTATACTTTTTTGACTTATTTTTCCATAAAACAAATCTGTAAACAATTACTACGTAAAATATTTTAGAATAAATAATAGATTCCAAAATGAGAATTTTGAAGAAGCACACTTCTTCCTATTGTAAATATAAACTTCCTTCCCTTAAAACTTTATTCTAACGAACATTTTACAGCATAAAATAAGCAGATACCTATTTTTTGAGTAAAAGGGGAATACGGAAATAAAAAGTGATGGGAATTAATTTAAATTTTAAAGTATTACCGTACTTATTCGAATCTGTGAAAATTCTCAAAATGTTTTAAAAAAAGTTTATGATTCAAAGCGTCCCAAATTTGTCTCGAAAAAATTCTTCATTTTTCATAAATGTTACACCACTATCTTGATGTTTTAAAACTCTCGATTCTAAATCAAATGAACGGCCTCTTTTGCCTTGGATTGCAGCATATGTATTGTTATTGCCAATGCTGTAAAACAGCGATCACCAAACCTTTTGACCTCACAAAAGGAAATTCATAATTTAAATCCCGCACCCCACTAATAGGAATATTTAAGTGTAAAATATATTTATAAAATAAATTGTGGATTGGACAAAAAGGAGCCTAGTTAATAAATGAAAATATTAATTACAACTAAATTATGAAAGCTTTATTAATTAACCATAATAAAATAAACAAAACCTGTAAAAACGAAACAAAAAATGGTTAAGTGTACCATACTAGTATTATTGTTATTATTATCGTCCCCAATACTTCTTTAATTACCTAAGAAATGCATAATATTCTTTTGCTTTTTTCACTCATTATGGGTTTAATTTAGTTGAATTTTGAAAATAAAAAAGAAAATACTTTAAGAAAAGTCAAATTAATTGTATATCCCAATAAAAATCAAATAAAAGAAAATATGCACATGATTAAAATTGAAGATCATACATATCTTAAAAATCACCAATATAAAGAAAACACACATGCACACAAACTTCCTTAATAACCCAACTAATATATTGAATATATTTTATATTGAACCTCAACAAGTCCGTAAGCCCGCCGTTCAATGCTTCAACTGTTAAATATATGCGACATACAGGAGAGTGAAATAAGACGAGACAAAACTTGTAGCTAAAACAATGCAGCTACAGCAGTACGACTTATTTACTTACCGTGGCGTTATTCTATGAAATAGCATTTTTATTACTTTTCACGTATTGATATGGCATTGAATTATGTTTCAATGCATCTTAAAACATAACTTATAGCGATGAGTAAGTATATTCCATGTTTTTCTCGTTGACCACCACTTTGGCGACCTCTGCTTTAGATCCAACCTCACGTACAAACTGAGCCCCACTATTATCTACTTCAGGATATTTAAATTTTTTGGTCCGGTGAAAGACTTTTTTAAAGATTTACAAACAAAAATCATATCACTTTTTTTATGCCATCGACGTATATTTGTTAAATATGTATCAAATGCTCTGGCAACTGATCAGTTTCCGCTTTTTTCTGTATGCAAAATTGCCCTCCTTTTCATACTAGAATCACAGTGAACTCGTCTTGATGCCAGTACCGATATCCAGGGTATTTAGGTTATTAAAATAAAGCGTATATAAAAAAAATTCATAAATAAGAGTAGATAGTAATATTCAGGATTGGCTGAATACTGGGGATGAACTGCGAAATGTAAAGAATCATCAACGCAAGCGGACGGAATGTATGTTTACATTTTTGCTTTCAAATGGAGTGAAAACTCAATTTCCTCATCCAACGAATTTTTTTCTCTTAGATTCTAAGCCTTACCTGATTTTCAGTAGCATTAGCACTGGAGAAATGGTGCGCCTTAGATTCGAATAAATACGGTATATTTGACTTATTTAATTTATTTAATTTCTTATTTTTGGTATAACTAAGGAGTAAATTAAGTCTAAGGAAGGAGTAAAATATTATTTTACGTAGGTTTACACCTACGTAAAATAATATTTTTGTCCCCTATTTAAAAAAAATAAAATTAACGTAAATGGCATTGCAGAAAATATATTTGAATTCACATTTTTACCAACGATCTACTATAAAACGCAGATAAAATGTTTCCTTGGTTCTCTTTTTCCTATTTCTTAGGATAAAAAGTCATTGACTCAAATAAAACAAAACTAAACTAAATTATGTTCAAAAACAAATATCTTCATTGTGTTGTGTACTTTCCAGTTTTCCTTAACTTATCGATACTTTGCTAGAAAAGTAGACTAATGCAATAAGAGGAGCTATAATTTTATTATAAGAGCGTAACTCTGAAAAAGAATTTATTTTGTTAGGTGAAATACTAGCTATTATTTTTCTGTTTTAGCTTTCCTTTATCTCGTCTATCGTAGTTACTTCCATCATCTGTTAATTAGACACAACAATAACATTTATGTGCATAAAAATCGTACTTTGATCAAATCTTTCATTTTTATCAAAATGTTTTTATTTATATTTCTTACTTTCTTATTTTTACCCTGAAAGACTGTGTATAAGTTAACAGAGCTGGAACAAGTGAAAAAAAGTACTTATAAACGAATTAAGTTAGTTGTTCTCCAAATTAAGTTTGATAAGGAATGACTACACAAAACTTATAATATAAATAAACTCATGTATATATATATACAAATTGCTATAAAACCAAGATAACAGTAAGATAGAAATATTGCACATAGAAAAAAAACAAGTCCCCCTTAGGAGCCAAGACTGCAGGTTTAAACAAATTAGTTAGTATAGACAATTATTTTGGTTTTTAAATTCTTAGAGACCTACCTGCTTGAAACTTGATAGACATGTCTATTTCATGGAATAGCATTCCTTTTAAAAATTTTTTTAGCTAAAATAGATACCCAAGGGGAGTTTCAAGGGATCTAGGAGAGTTATAGAAAAAAAAATTGTTTATGGTTTGCTAGACCCACATACTTGACATTTGTTAAACTTGTTTCTTTTGTTGAATATAGATCCACTAAGAATGAATTTTAATGAAATCTCGACTCCTGGAGAAAGTGGAGGTTACTGGGGCGTATTGACCAAAAATTGCCTTTTTCGAACTACTTGGACTGTAATAAAGGAATTTGGTAAATCTTAACTCTATGACTTATCTATCGATAATTTATCTCTATATAAACAGTATATATGTAGCTTCTTCATTTCGTGTGTGTGTACCTTCTTCATTTGAATAAAATATTTCAAAGAAATAAAAACTTTAAATGTCAAAAAAATAATGAGATATGTTATCTTACTTCCATATTTTATTGAAAATCACAATAAAAGCAGCAACACGAACACACACAAACTTACAACTTTGGGCAAAAGGGTTCTTCGATATATTCCAGACATCTCTTGCGTCGGGGCTTTACGAGTCTTTCTACAAATAGTCCTCTTGGGGAATCTTTGAGCCAGCAATCGCGTTATTTCACACCCATCCCTCTCAAGAAGAAACCATGACATGTATTTTAGCTAGTGATAATGTTTAAAGAAAAAGGGAAATTTGGGAAAAAAAAGGGGGTCAATGACATCAGTGTTGATACGGAAAAACGGTTTTGCCGCGGGCAAAAAGGGCGGATTTTTTCTTAAAATTAAATGGTGTGAAAAACTTAACAAAATTAAAAAAATTTAGAAATAGCCAGAAATTGCAGGGAGGTCTGAGATCAGTAGAGGGAACACGTAAGTGTAGAAACGCTGCGTATGCAAAAAATCAGGGAGCAAAACGTCAGAACGATGGGGCCTACGCAAACGCGTATTTGGGGCGCCAAAGTAGAATGAAATGAAAAGGGGGGACGAATTCACCATATTCTTGCAAGTGCCCGTGGTCAGTTCGTGAAATATGGCTAAAAAAATCATCTGGATGACTTCCCCGGGAAGAATGTTAGAAAGCTGGAGGAGGGGGGTATTCCCCGTGTAGCGCAGAGTTCGGGAAACAACAAATGCTTTTGCGCGCTTGAAAACGTTCCAAACCACAGGTGCTGTTAGAAAGGTTTTGGGGGCCCGAGGACGACAATCAGGGGGTGACAGATAATCATCCGCAGGCGAAAAAAAATTCACACGTCAGCAAACGCCATTGCTCAGAAACTCTGTACAAACAACAGATCGACAAGTGTAGCGGGTTTTTCTGTGGCCAGACGCCTTTTCAAGGGGCCTGTTCCCGCCGTCCGAACGCTGCCTCCCGTTGAAAAATCAACCGAAAGCACCGTTTAAATGGGGGAGCACAAAACACGACAACGATCCCGAGTCGGTTTTTTTTATGGATGAGAATCGGTTCGTACCGGCGACTCAAGCTTGATTTGAGAGATCGGGACCCGGTTTTTTTCCGTAACATCAAGGAAAGGCATCGTTATGTTGGTCCCGGGTTCTTGTTGTGGCATTATGCGAACCGGGGGAAATGAGCTTTAATTTTCGACAGAGGGGCTTAAAAAGGGGATCGCTATTGTGGGAGGTACATTCCCCATCTGCATCTTTTTTTCCGAGGTGCCACCCGACTTCATCTTTATGGATGAAAAGCACTGCCAAAACGCACTCTTTTTGTTGGGGGTGCTGGGAAAATGAAATATACTGAATGGATTGGCCAGCGTGTCCGGGTATAAATCCCATCGAAATTGTGGGGTGCTTTGGGGAGAGTATTGCCACAGCCATCATTCGGGGTACAACCAACAACTCAAACAGATGTTAATTGAGGAATGGGCACCCCTACCTAAGAAAAGTTGACCACTGGTTCTGATATGGGGGGAGGTAAAGAACCATTTGGGAAGAGGAGGGCATATACCATATTAAAGGGAAAATCTGCTTGTTGTTCTTCCTGTTGGGAAAACAATCATGAGTCACCATACATGCGTTTAATAAAACTTGTTTTGTTTTATTCCCTACCGTATGCGTTTTATTCCCCTTTTTATGCCGATCTTTTGTCATCCTTACGTACATTATACTCTCCTCATTTCAAATTTTCTGTTTCAGATGATTTTTCGTAGTTATGGAATAAACCCACCTGTTGCTTAAGTTTTGCACACCAGTGTAGAACAGATTAGGGAAGTTAGTATTATTATGATTGCATTCTTTGAAGTTAACATATTCGGATTCCTTACGCTTATTCACATAAGATTTGAGCTATCTTTATATCACTCTAAAAATTCCCTTTATAGTTTGCTTGTCTTGGAAAATTATCTTTGGCAATAACAAATTACAGTTATCATGGTTAGTCTGGGTCATCCATCTTTACCTCCTAACAGATTTAGGTCAATTAGATGACAAGAAGCATCTCCAGGGGTTAGTCCTTTACACTCTGTTTAATACATTTCTCTTCTTGAAATGCGTATAATGTTCCATTATCATATAATTATTGATATTTAAATCGCTGATAGGTCAGAATTGGTGGTTGATGCAATGTTGAAATTTGGATACTTTGAAATGTGAAGAAATGTCAGTTTTTGAGGAGATAAAGTTGTGCTTAACATGAAATTCTCCTAATGTAAAATCGCAAACTAAAAGAATTTACTATCATATGAGATGGAGTGTGAATAATTTACTGAAATTTAATTCGTAATCAAACTTTTATATGAATAATTTTTTACTGGCAAATGCGCAAATTTTATTTTTAAATATTGAATTTATGTTAAGCAAAATGAAACAATAATTCATTTAGTATACGTTTGGGTAAGTAATATTCAAGTGTATTTTATATTTATTGATGACATTGCCCCTTAAGGTATCCGACTACTTGCGACAACTTTTTTGTGAAAAAATGGAGATATGGAGATTTTATTGTGATTTTTAGATTTATTTAGTATGTTTTAAGGAAAAAATCCTAAAATTGAAAACAGAAAAAAAAATTATTATTAAAATGGGAAAAAACTGGTGAAAATATACAAAAAATTACATAAACGGGGCCCGCTCTGTACAAAAATTTTATCAACAAATTCTCAATTTTTCATTTTTGATGTGTTACTTTGTTATTCACGTTTGAATTGATTTTCCGGATAAGAGTTATTTTAATTTTTACAAAAACTAGAGCACTTCATCTTAGTGATAACATGAAATTGCTTAAAAAAACAGCGATTATATTTCCATAAAGGACTAAAAATTTTGTAAAAAAACAGTGATGGATAAATATGAAGGTCAGAACACTTCCACTTTTATACAAAACATACACAAAAAATTTCATTTAATTATTTTCAAAACTTTTTGAGCAATAGCCGTCCCCGTTTGAGCTTTACGAAAAAAAACACATTTCAAGTAAAACGCGTTTTAAAGTTTGACATCTTGTGTAAAAAGTTATGGCATCTACTTTTACTAAAACACCTGTAGTTTTTGTTCTAGTGAATGGAAAATAAAAAACTTGGTATTTTTATTAAGATAATAAGATGGCCTATAAAATAAAATCATAAGAAAAATTTGTCAATTTTTCAAAAAATCATGATTTTAGGGTAGTCGGATACCTTAAATTCTTTTTTAATATCTTAAGATCTCAAATTATGATACAGAAATTAAACATAAATTTAAAAACAATAAGTTTGTACAGTTTTTTTTTGAGTTATTATGTTTGTTGCAAATTATACCGTCATAAGTAATACGAATTTCTCAAGCTTTGAGATCTTATCTTTGTATATTTGTGTGTATTCTTTATTTTTTTAATATTATAACTTCTTTAATTTATTAAAGCAATAATACTCGTTCAATTAGTAATTTCCTTTATTTACCCAGTTATTTCATTAATTAATAAAGCAAGATGCTTATAACTGGAGAATGAGGACTCAGAAAAGATGATATTCGATCCATATATTATTTTTTAAGACTTATCACCTAAATTTAATGGTGTCCCCTTACAAAAATGTATTGGGAAATATACTTATATCTGGTGTATGGAAATTCTAGAAATCAATTTCGAAAACACATACTTTCACTTCAAATCAATTCAGAGAAAGATGTCAGATATTGCTCAGGCCTTTCAGAAAATGAATGAGAATATCTTCTGAAAAGTATTTTTGTGTTTTAGGAGCACGCTTTGTGTGCAACTAGCTTCGAAAATTTGTTATTTATATATATATATATACATGAAACTTATTTGCATATTGTGTCATATATTTCGAAAAGAAGAAGAATAAGAACTTTTATTCCATCAAAATGCTCACTTTGAAGTGTTAAATTCACTGCAAACTCTTTGAAGTATTTTCTTGCTTAGACGTTTGAGCTTTAGTCGGATTTTGATGAAATCTCCTCACACTATAAACGTGGAATTTTTCCTGTCAAATTGTATTCCATTTATTTTAACCCTTTTTTCCGTTAGAGACATCTTACATTATTTGCAGTATTTGTTAGAAAAAGAAAAGTAAGTGCATATTAAAACTATTACTAAACACTATGTTTGGAATATGAAATGGTTTACCTTAAAATCTGCTTATAATCTTTTTTTTTTACTTAACCATCTTACTTAATATATATATATATATATATATATATATATATAGGTCAATTCTCTTCTAACAAGAGATCACATCCAAACAATAAACTCGACAAACACATAGACAGCAGGAAAATCATACAATGAAGGACAAAAGAGTAATCGAGATAATAAATATAAAATGGATGCTGCAGTGCCATGAACAATACTGACTTAGGACAGTTAGTATATAAAAATTAATTTATATAAAAGGGGTTGAACATGTTTTTTGGCCAGCCAACCTTCCCCCTTTATTTGTAAATAACACTGAGCAAAAACCAATAGGAAATAATGGATAGAAATATCTAAATCCATTACAAGATAGAGGTAACTTACCTAAAAATTGCACTAACAAATGCAAAGCCCGCGCTAAATCTGAGTGGAAACATTCAATTTGTTGCCAGATTCTATACCCTAATACAGATTTAAATCAAAAGAGTGGCTGAAATGTAGCACTTAACAATAGATTACAAATGGAAATAAAAATTAAAATTAAAAATAGTTGCATATTATAGCATAACTATAATAACACCAGAGTAATTATGAATAAAATAATAGTAAGTAATTTCTAATCTAATATTAGACTATGGAGATAATTATATCAAATTATTTGTTTATAGTAATAAGCTATTATCAATCTCATAATTTTAATTCTAACTATTTTGAATAGCTTTATTTATATAACTATTAATAAAATAAATAAAATAAATAAAATAAATAAAATAAAATAAATAAAGTCGCAAAATAACTGACCAACTTGTAAGTTAATTGTACTTTATTGCTAGAAATAATTTCTATTTTCAAAAGCAAATGAAATGTGTGTTTTGAAAAAAAAGTATCTAATTATTTTCTGTATTACAAACATTTTTATTCATTCAAATTTATTATATATTTCACAAAATATCGTGTATGAGTGTGAGTTAAATTAAAGTCAAACTATAAAGCTACACTAGAGCTATTGGCGACGGACCTCGTAATTCCTAACACCACTCTATTGATAAAGATGGCACCTGAGCTGCCATCTCCTTCTCCTAATTATCACACCAATGTGAAAGGTCTTTAAGAATTACAAAGCCGGGTTACTTAACATATTTTGTCTTCTTGATAAATCTAATTTCCTTTAGTTTCGATATATCCATACGTAACGAAAATATGGTAAATAATCTGCCCTTGTATTATTAAATTATTAATAAAATATCGATATCTTTGAAGCAACGCTTCTTTTTTAATTTAAAAATTATTACTGCATCTGAGGTATCATTATACTATTGTCCTATGTATACTTTGCCATTGTTTGTAAAAACCGATATTTTTGAAAGATGGAAATCATAGAATCCAAATAATTTCAAAAGATAGTTGATTCACATCCGAAGCAGACGTTCTACAGATTCCCAATGATTGTACTTTAATGCTTCGTCAGATTAGTAAATGTTGTTTTGAAAAGAACATCTCTTGATATTTTCATCAGTTTGGTAACAAATATATTTTGGTTAGTTCCTTAAGCTATGGAATAATAGTATGGAATTTTATGAGAAAAATTAAATTTACACTTTGTTAAACTAAAGGAATAAAATGTATACAGGGTGTGGCCGAATTTCGATCGATAAATTCAGACCGATACATCGAGTGGATGACATACCGGTCGAGGGGAGTAGCCAAGCAAATGGCGGGCTTCAGCACGGCGTAGTAGGGTTAAATAAACCTGCACATATTCTATGCCCCCAATTCTCTTGGAGTTGCCGCAGGAAGTATCAGCCGCACTTCTCACTAGAACGTGTGGTCCGTGCATATTTTTCGATTGCGGTGCGTAAAGACCTCCATTGTACATAGCCCGGGATGTGGATTGGACACGGTGAATATGTTGCTTGATTTCCATTCTCCCTGGACATTAATTCCTTAGATTTATTTTTCTGCATTCAGATGAAATCGCTTCTGTATAAAGAGCCAGTGGCTACAGTCCAGAATCTCACTGCACGGACCATCATCGCTTCAGCTGGAATCGCCATCACATCGAATTTATTTGAACGAAATCCCAACTTCAAATAATTTTTGTGACAATTATTTGTTATTATATTTATAATTTCGAACTGTGATACATTGTTCGTATGGTGAATATCCTTTACATCTACTAAATATATTTCTTATTCTAATTACAGCTTTGCATTCCACTCGACATTAGAATTTTTATAACTGTTCTGGAGAAATACTCCGACGAATTGTGGTTTATGACCGTATGTTCTATGACAACTTGCCAGCCCCATACTGCCTACAATCACCCACCTGAATTTGTCGTTAGAATTTGTCAACAACCTGTATAAAGTTTATTTCTCAAAAGTTAGGGATTTTTGAGACACATGTATATTCAAAAATCATATTGTAAATAGCCATAAAGAATAGCAATAAATAAAAATATTACAAGACAGTATAAACCAAAAATAATACACCATCGAAGTATTATAACAAACAGGAACTAAAATTATAGAGTCAAAAACTGAACACAGTTTTGAAGCCAGCCAACCTTCCTCTATATTTACTATGTTATAAGGCTGAATGAAATAGAAAATATAGCAAGAATAAGATTCCAATCATGCTAAGACAATAACTATAACAATACAAAAATAAAGCTAAGTTAGTAAAAGTAAGTTACTTATGTCAAATGACAAGTAAGAAATGCCAATCATTTTGTGATCTTCATTTGATATATGTGTATGCAAGGATAATTGATAAAAATAAGTACCCGGTGCAGATGTTGTTTTCATTATTGTACATAAAAATTGACCTATTGTGGTAAATTTTTGATTGAAATGTGGTTTAATGTACTGACTTTGTTTTCATCTTCTTCCATTAAAAATATTTTCGTACTGTAATGTTAACTTCCGGGTAAAATGAAAATGTCTCATATATTGATGCAAATTTTGTGTATTGAATGCTTAAAATAGTGTAAATACTTTATATCTGTGTATATGTAATATGTTATTATTACTTTCTAGTGTACTTATTTTTTTGTTAAAATTGTAATATTTGCAAGCAACTCCGTTCCTTACATAATAATGGCGGCTCAATTGAAACTTGGTGAAATATTGGTGATCGAGCCAAAAGTTCATATTTTTGGCGACCGTGTTGGTGACATGGTGAATATGCTGGCGAGTTACACACCATTTTTGGTTAGTTTGTGACCATATGGATGCTTCTGGAAATTACAGGAGAAATTTATTAATATCACGATCTATGATGAAAGTGCATCTTTCGAAAAGAAACTGAGCAGCCTATAAATATGAGTCACTCGCTGAAACTGGATTGGTATTGTTTTGACGATAGAACAGTGGATTAGTTATCGAAAGAGTGCTTGCGAGTGCACACTGAATTTTTACACACTGATGAATGTGTCTGAGCGCTGTAGTTGATGAAGTTGTGAAAGCCTTCTGGCATTTATTTTGCTAATTTGGCTACTGTATTCTGTATTTCTAAGGATTGATTTTCTACAATGAATTGTCATCGCTCCTGAAGAACTGTTTTGCTCTTTGAGCTTTAAACCCCGATTCCCGATCTACCTTACGATATTTGACTGATTATCTATCTTCGACCACCTTAATTTATGAAGTAGAATTTAAATTAAGAGAAGGAAAAACCACAATTGTTTATTAATTTGCTATTTTAACAGGCACTTTTGATTGAGATACTTTTATATTCTTTTATCTCATTTTTGAATATTTCAATGTAGATTTACATTTCACAGGAAAAATAGAATTGCACATTTTTGATCTCTAAAAGTGTAAATCGTTTTATTACTATACAAATAATGTCATTATATAAAATACTAGATTAACGTAAAATCACACACTAATGCTTCAAAATATATTTTTCTTTAATGAATGGTGATTCTTTCTTTATGAATTAGTAACTTGTACAAAAAAAAAATGTTGTTGTTGCTCATCTCCATGTCTAGCCAAGCTAGACCAAGTGCATGATCTCATTCACTGTCAAAAAGTCCAACACTATTGGAGGGTCTTCATAAAGATCGTGTTTTGAAAGCCCCAAAAAGTCAGGAATGTGTTTTGGAGATGCCATCTATGAGCAAAAAAATGACCAAGACAGTTAAGTGTTTATGGTCGAGAACACGTCACCGACTTTATTTCTTTCCCGTAAGGGGTTCGAATACTGATGTCACTGAAGATCGACTGTGAGTTACTTAAAATCCTCAAGTGTGCTTGATGCGAAAGTTGGATGGTGTGGTGCAAGATGAGGTATTGTCTCTGTCACTGGACCATGATTCCTGATAATGAGACTTTTCGCGAATAACCTAACATATTACTTCTGAATATAATTTTAGCAAAAAAAAAGGAATATATCTGCCAACAAGTAAACTAAGATATCTATGCAGCATGTATATGTTCGTATGATCAAATATATCCGGATTGTTTGGATGTTCTGAGAATAGGATACCAGTTCTTGACCTCATGCTTCAAACTTACGCGGTCATTGACCAATAGCTCTAGTACAACTGCAAAATATGATGATAATAAACAATCGATTAAAAAAGTTCCATAATTATTTTAAAATAATTCCAACTGAAACCAAAATGTGATTATTAGAAAAGTATCATCATTTCATAGAATACTTTATTTTTTTTTAAAAAATTTTAATAATATATATTGTTCAAACCATAAACACAACACAATAATCAATAAGCTGAAAAATAATAATGCTTAATTTCACTGCTTGGTACTTCTTAATTCTAACATTCTATTGATTTGGAATTAAAAAAAATAACAGTTTTATAATTTTAAATAACATATCACAGTAAGCAGTAACTGATAAAAAATAATTATATTGACAAAAACCAGATAGAGTTTAGTAGAAAAAATAAATGGAAACTTAAATATTACTCTATTCACATTTTATATTATAATTTATTCTGAATTTCTTTACTCCCAATTATAAATTCTTTAAAAACTATTTTTTTAAAAAATCCTACTGTACTATTTTTATTTCTAGTACTAGAAATTACAACTTTTATTAAATGAATCGATCCTTTTCATTCCAACAATCCCATTAATCGATAAAAAAAAAGTCAGGAATTATTAAAGTAAGTTTTAGCTTTTGGAACGGCTCATTAAAATAATGAAATAATTTCTAAGTATTCCCATAATTCATAATCCACTTTCGTTTGAACTCAAGTCTAAATCTTAATAAACGCTATTCCCTCAGGTCGATTGGATAGAATGTTCATAAAAAATGATTGCATATTTATTCTATTGAGAGGATTTATAATTGGTTAATTTTTATGGAAATCACATTGAGCTTCAATTTTACTTTTTTTAAAAATATTAATAAGAAATTTTCTGGTTTCAGCTTATTTTTCAGTAATTAACCCCTTAACCGGTATACCTGTACACTGTAAAGGCTACCGAAAGCTGTTCCCAATGGATTTGCTCGTCCACTGTAAAGATACTGATATTTTCTTCTTTCTACCTTTGATTTATTCATATTTTTAATTGTTATAGTAAAATTACTAGCACTGGTTTTGTAAGAGATTGAGTTTGTCAATGCTACAGAAATGCTTCTTATCCAAAAATTTCTTTGTGGTAAAGGTGGGATTTTTTTTTTCTGTAGGCAGAAATTTACATTTTTGAAAATATTCTAGAAAGAACAGGGATTGCAAATCAATGTGAAATTTGTTGCTTGAGAAGAAACGAAAACGGGAATATAATCCAAAAAAAACAAAACAATATTTTATTTGTCCCCATTACAATGTATTTCACCATGTTTCACGCGTACATATATACATCCAATACACGCAAAATCCTGAACTGTTTGAAAAAATGATGTGGACATAAAATTTTTTTGAGTGTATTAAAGACATTCTTTTAAGACACATGAAACGTCATTCATAACATGCAGAGGGTAATTATAAAAAACTAGCATCTAGAGGTTTTTGTATTCCACAATTATAAAATAAGAAATAGTGTGAAAACTTTACAATTGAAAATTAAAATAAATTTCTTCACTTTTCGCATTCTATTAAGCATTATGCTTAGTTATATGAAATAAAAAAACTTTGCATTTGTTTGTAACTTTTTGGGCAAAAAAAAACTGACTGCTTAAAGGATTAAATATAGTTCTCCCTGTCTTTTTGGTGTCACACGCATCAGGCAAACTGTTACCACACATATACTAAAATATATATATAACACAAGTAATATATATGAAAAAAAATCAAGTCAATTCCTACTTTGAATGAATAGATAGAAAGCATTTTATTAACGATTGAAAATTTGAATACGATAGAACTTGAAACAGTAGACAATAAATAAAAATCGAGTAAACTAATAGTAGGAATTGAAGAAAGAGCATGATTTGTCTGCATTGTAACAATGTACAACCGATTTGGCTATTTTAGCTGAAAAACAGGTTTTGGGATGCCAACTTTTTTCTTTGTTTTAACAGTTACATTGTTACAACAATAGAGACGAATTTAAGTTGTCGTAAAAACTGGTAATTAATTTAAATAATTAATCAACATTTGAAAAACTCTATTAACATCAAGTGTCATCCACTACAAGCTTAAATATTTTATTTGAACTTGATTGGATTAATAGAAAGTAATTTATGATCGATTGAAAATTAGAACAAGATAGATATATAAATAAATAAATATTTAGAGAGTGAGCTAATAATAGGAATTGAAAAAAAGCTAAATTATTAGTACTACTTGTGATACTTAATTATATGAAATATCATTTTTTAAAAATTTTTCCTTACTTTATTTTGGTACATTAGCGTATTCATCACAATGTCTTTGCATTTATTCATATACCTATGCATTAAAATCTAAAACTAAAACTCAGTGGCTTAACAGCCCATGAGGGCCAGGGCCTACAGTTCCCATCCCAGTATATGTGGCCATTGGGCACTGAGGTGCATGAGCAGATGTCCTGATCAGGTGGTCAGTCTGAAGTGGTGCATTAATAAAACGGAAAGACAAAATCAGAAGTAGGAACACTTCAGGTTCTTTAAAAAACAATCATATAGAAGAAGCTGGAAAATCCCCCCCTCCCTTCCCAAATTATCAAAAAAGCTCATTTTGGCTTGGCTTAGACATTTACTTAAAGTTTACAAGGCTAAAAAAAATTAGTAATTTAGCTTAAATAACTTTATTCAATAAGAATCTATGATGCTCTAAAATTGGTCACATTATTTTTTAATCAACCTGTATACCATCATCCAAAAAAAAAAAAATCAGGAGATAACTTCATATCCCTGAGTGAACCAAAGCCTTATGACTCTAGGCACATTACTGCAAACCAAAACGATACAGATAAGACGCTGGTCTTTTATATGCGAGACATTTTCTCGTTCCCCAAGGTCATTCCCTCAAATAATTAAATGGAAGGCACTTCTCTTATCGAGCTGTAACGAGTGGTGAGGTTCTGTTCATTAACCTTTGGTCTCATCAAATCAGACTAATGTGGGAATTGCTTTCACCGACTCTCTGTGTAAAGATTTTCTTTCGTTATTTGACTCCCCTAGACATGTAGCTGTTAATAACGTTTCGAGAGTAGGTACTTTTGTTTATTCTTTCAAGGAGCAAATGGAGACACACGTTAATTACGAGATAATAAATTGCATTTCTCTATTTATTCGTAATGGAAATTCACCTCGAGTTTTGAAGATCAGCAGTAGGGTTAAATATTCGCAAATATTTCTATTTTCTTCTTAAGAAATAGATGAGAGTAGGGTATTATGGAAATACTCTTTATATTTCTAAAAAAAAAAACCTCTAATAGTTTTTGATAAAAATTACAAAATTCATCATGGATATATTCAATAAAGCAGGGGTAGGCACACTTTTCCATGTTACGGACTACTTCTAATTTTTTCAAGGTGTTGTGGTCCACCCAATATCAGTGGCACACACAAAGGGGAGGTACCACAAGTCCGGACCCTCCTCCATAGCCCATGATTTTTTTCATTCGATTAAAATCTCATGTATATAGTACGTAAAATTTAATTAAGTATTTGTTATTATTATTTTTTATTAATTAAAGATAATTATCTATTCAATATTTTATTACTTACTGTTCTTTATTCCCAATAATTTACAAAATGAAATAATATATATTACATATTCATATATTTGGCAGCATAATATATATATATTATGCTGCGTATTGGAGTAGGATATGAGAATGATCGACATTCGACCCTGAATGTCAACCATTCTCATATCCATCCATAGAATTTTTCAAAGAGGGACCACCGAGCCCCCTCTGAATATATTCACGACTGCGTCTAGTGTTGTAGGTGTGGTGAGGTAAGGAAAAGGTTAACAATATTTATTATAATTTAATAATAAATACGAAATATGTACTTACCTACGTAAATAAAATTAAAAACTCACTTTTGTGAAACCGTGTTTAAAGCAAAACGCAAAATACACAGAAACATAATACTAATAGCCACAAATATTATCTATAATATCTAATGATGCATTTATTATCAAACAATTCAAAATACATTAAACAATAAAACATTTTCATATTCAGTTAGTACTCGTAATTATAGTCAGTAGAAAACTTAGTCTCCGTACTGTCAAAAATTCTTGAATATTTCCGTATATAATTACTAACTGCTTATCTTCAGGCTGTCACCCCAAATTGTCTTGGCTGTCTACCGGTCAATCGCGATCGACGTAATGCCCATCACTGCTATAAACGATTAAAATGAACTGTCATTTGTCAAAAAAGTAATATTTATTTTGTTATAAAAAACTTATCTTTTATACAGAATGATAATTGTAGGGTATTATAGTCGGGTAACATGGAGAATAGGTGGTTTAAACCATTCTCCACCATTTAAACCACCACCATTACCATTGGAAAGCTAACTAAACCATATAAAACGTAGATATTTTTAACTATAAAAGCCATATTTTTAAAAATACATGAAAGTGATTTCTGTTTCGAATTGATTAGCAAAAACCACTGTTCAGTCAGTGAAGGTAAGCTCACAGAAAACAGTTGAAGCATTGAATCCAAATTTTTCCTCGTTAATATTCGGAGCATATCTGTTGCAGAAGATACATTCAGCGTCTTTGTTTTATGATGGCTGGAGTCTATTACAAATGATACAAGGTAATGAAATGTGTCGGGTATCATGGAATATCTAGAATTCCATAATACCCGACTCACCATCGTGGAAAATAAACCTTTAAACTGAAGGACAAAACATTGTCAGCTAAAAATTGATTACAGTATTATAAACTACAATTTTTGAAGTCATCGTTTCTCAAACTGTGGGAAGCGCCTTCCTAGAGGGGAGTGATAACCTTGGGTGGGGGGAGGGAACATATCGAAATAAAATATTATTTCAAAAAATTATTAATTTACTCAAATGAAGCAAAACAAAACTAATTCGGACGTAAAAAAATAAAATACACACATTCACACTAATTTATATATAATAAACTTATAATGTACAATATATTTGAAAATTAATTTAACAATACTAAGTTAAGAACAAATTTAATAATGACAAGTAACTCCATGGACTTGTCATGGATAATATTACATACAAAATTTAATGCTTATCGTGTATTAAATTTGTAAAGTTTATAATTAAAGTCATGTTTCAGCTTTATATCAAAGTATATTATCATTGAATTCAATACATTTTCATTGTATAGAGGGGGGTTCAATGAAAATTATGATTGAAAATGGGGTCCCCAATACTGAAAGTTTGAGAAGCCCTGCTTTAAGTGTACATTATGCTTAACTTTAATGTTCAAGTCACATGTGTTGTTAAAATGTGTTTGAAAACTTTCATGCAAAAATTTTGAAAATGTCAAAATATATTTTGTTCTGTGGCGAGTTGTAAGGCAACAACAAGTGGCCACCTCTCTCTACAATGCATTATAATAGTCTAGCTTAAGTACTTAAATATTTTCTGACGCACTAGCAGTTATAAACTGAGCCAAAACCTCGGTATTGCATATTACCCCGCTCTCCTATACATCTCTGAAGTATTTTCAAAGCACAAAATACTTACTAAATATTAATTGCTAACTTACTTAGTGAAAAAAATTGATTTTGACAAAATAAGTTTATCAAAAAGGTTTTCAATTTTTTAAAATTATTTTAGGTGATTTCATTTCAAAATCAAAATAACATTAAAAGTTAATAAATATATTATTATTTAAAAATAAAAGTAAATGTCACCCTGTTTTTATAGTATTAGTTAAAAAGATGCGACGGAAATTTCTAAAGTTACGATGGAAAGATCTCACAATCCGACATTTAAATTTCCGTCAACAAATTTAATGTAATGAATTCAAATATAGATTCGTAAATAATTGTCATTTCTACGAATTATGTCAATGCAATTTTTCCTATTGTAGGAAATATCTATCTTTCAATTAGTTTTAACTGCGAATATAAAGATGAAAGGAAAATTTGTTGGTAAAGAGTCGATTTCAATTAAAAAAGATGATAAACACATTTTTAAGTATTTGTGAAAGTTATGCTAACACAACACACTTATTCTTCTATTGCTAAAATAATTGTTTCTGAAATATACGTATAAAATGTTTTATTCTTTTCTGAGGGTATTTAATAAATAACAATTCCTTATGTATCAGTTGCATATTTACGGAGAATAAGAAAAGGCCCTAAGTTTGGAAAATAATGATATTGGAGCTAAAATTTCGTTTGCTTAGAAAAATATGGTTATACATGAGTTTTCCAAAGTTTTGTTTCATTATTTGCTCTTTCCATTGTTAGTGGAAGGCACAATGCTGATTGTGTTAACTTCTTTATTTACTGCAATCTCGGTAAACTTATTTTAAAGCTTATATTTTGAAAAGAGCAGTAAGTTTTGTGCATTGAAAAAAATGAAACACACAAAAGTAACTGAACAAATGATAAAAAAAAAAGTATATACACATTGTTCCAACCTTTTGTTGTGCAGATAATACTATTTTTCTGTTGTTATTTGTTATTTTCTTTTCCAGGTAATGTAGAGATTTTAAATAGCGCCGCAGGTCTTGCCTTGTACGCAGTCTTGCTATATTGGTTGAAATTACGTGGTTACCGTTAAGTTCTAGAATGAAGTGTGAATAACTGTGAGTTTACACTAGGCTATTTCTGTACCATCGGTAAGGACAAAGCTATTGGAAAGTTGAGGGGAATTTCGGACATCCTTAGCAAAGTTATCAGCCTACTCATTGCGGGCTGGTATCCGTTGCAAAGTATACGTTTTTAACATTGTAATTACTCTGGTTATAAGGGCATTTATAGTCTGTGTCAGTTAAAGTGGCTTTCCAGGATCACTTGGAGTGCAGATCTAGAGTTTAAGAGCAGTAGCTTTTTTTTTTTTTTTTTTGAGATTGAGTTTATTACATTAAAAAAATGTGAATGTATCTTTTTTTTTTTTAATTTATGGGCAGCATTATAAGAAATCAATCAGTAACAGACCATATGGAAACTATTTTAATGTATAATGCCTCTAAAAATTTTCTAGAGTGTAATACCACTGGAGAAGATTTGAAAAAACAATTGCACTTATTTATTCTTTTATAATAAAAAAAAATTGAAAATGTGTCACAAATATACACAATACCGATTTATTCCTATATAAAATATACACACGCAAACACAAGTTACGGTCTCTTCTTCAAATTGAATAATAACACAAATAATAATCACACACGATCAATGTTAAGAATTCTTCGTATTTTAAAAGAACCTATAGTATCTTGCCTAAATTTCGAAAAAATTAAGGTATCCGATTACGTTCGGAACCGTGATTTTGCAAAAGCGAATAAATGGATAATTTTCATGATATTTAGTGTCACATAGATTACAATAATGTATACAATTGTTTTAAGGACATTTTGACAAAAAAAAATTATTTAAATGCAATATTTTGGCAAACAATTAACTTAGAATATATTTTTTTTTTCAAAAAGTTATCCCTTTGGGAAAAATGCTTCTATTATAATAATATTTTGCCTGTACATAGCTCAGACCTCTCTACAGAGGTTCAACTAGAATTTTTGAAATATATAACTTTGAAGTGGGTTTATCCATATTTTACAACAGATGGGAGCAATTTTAAGAAAATAACGCCAATAATTATTTCAATGGGTTCTAACTCTGAAAATAAATTGAATTTTTCAAAAATCCTAGTTGAGCCTCTGTTAAGAGGTCTGAGCTTATAGAGGCAAAATATTATTATAATAGAAGCAGTATTCCTAAAAGGAGAACATTTTGAAAAAAGATTATTCTAAGTTAATTTGTTACCAAAATATTGTATTTAAATAATTCTTTTGTCAAAATGTCCTTAAAACAATTTTATACATGTGATCTAGTCTACTGACACTAAATATCATGAAAAGTATCCATTTATGTGCTCTTTTTAAAATCACGGTTCCGAACGTATTGGAATACTTTAAATCAGTGCTTCTTAAACTTTCAGTACTGGCGACCCAATTTTCAATCATAATTTTTATCGCGCCCCTTATACAATAATAATGTATTGAATGCAATACTAATGCACTTTGACTCTAAAACTACAATGCGATCTCAATTATAAACCGTACATCTTCACAAAAGTGTTAAATTTTGTATATGTTACTTTTCAGTAATATATATTTTAATTAAATTACTTTTAAGTAATAGGATAGTTATTATGCTATTTTTTTCTCTAATTTTTAAATTAGAACAGATTGCAAAATGATATTTAATTAAAGATTTATTCCCTTCATCATCCATTTCTAAAGGTACAAATAACATTAGAAAAATAGTTTAGTCTATGTTGCTCTCTATCATATTCATAACATCTGGCTAAAATTCTGGCGAACGTTTGCCTGAGTCTTGGCAACCTATCGGACGTCTGCGCAAAATATGTAAAAAAGGTGTACCTGGTACAATTCCATTCAGTTTTGGTCGAGTTGATACTTCTATAGCTACTGAATCTGTCTTGAATGTACATTTTATAATTTACGAGTTAGTTGTAATTCACGGTATTAAGTATTTACGGCAGTAGAGATTAAAGCAAAATCATAGATTTATTTTTAAGTCGTAGCGAACATTCGATGATAATAAAGTATCAACAAGTACACAGAAGAGCATAGTTCCGAAAATTAAATCAAGGATATATTCTAAAGAATACTTAAATTTTGGATTTACTATTACTATTACTGAAAAAGCCTAGGTAAAACTTACATGTGTACATACTATGTGTTAAAACTTACAAATCTGAAGAACAACATGCGGAAGTTGTTTTTAAAACCATAGAAAATCATTTAGTCATGTTGGCATGGAATTTTAAAAGTATTATTTTCTTGCTGAGGACAACTTGATAGCAAGTTACGAGTGGGTTAGGGATTCATTTCACAATACTTTAAAGGGCTCTCAATTGCTGAAGAAGAAATCTTCATAGATTTCACATCCAGTGGCATAGTTAAAAGGCAGTTTTGAAATAAATAGCGTTTTGAAATTTGGGCAGAGGTGGATGATGAATTTTCTGCACTGAAAACAAAAGCATTTCGTATACTATTACCCTTTTCAACATCCTACCTTTGTGAAACCGGATTTTCTGCTGTGGCTGTTTTGAAGACAAAATATATATCTCAGCTAAATATCGAAAAATAACTCTGAGGGCCAATTTCTAATATTAAGCCTTCCTTTGAAAAACTTTGCTCTGCAAGACAATATCATGGAAGTCACTAATAATTATTAAACTTGTTCTTATACTGGCTGAAGTACCCACTCTGCACACGAGTTTACTTTTTAAAAAAAAAATAATACATTATTCTGGATATAATAGCTTAATTGTAAGGAGAGTAAAACCAAGTGCATGAAAATGTATACAAAAATGTAAATGAGTTTTTGAAATGAATGCTCATTTTATAAATAGTTTTCAACGAACTGTAATTTTAAGCCTCAGAGAATTAGCATTAGAATTAATGTTAAATAATAAAAAAGAATGTAAAATTCCAATAAAGAATAATTGTGTGATTTTTAATATTTAAAGCGACAAAACTTCAAAATGTTTCAGCCCGGGATCAAGTGTGCACTCGATACTAACGTTAAAGTTCCCGCCGAGTGACTCACCCAATCCTTTTTTTTTCATAATTATTTTTGCTATATACAATAAAAATCACAATTTCAGTGAATAATTTAACTAAGAGAAAATATACTAACCGATTTCAAGGACTTTTCAGTTTGTCTTCGAAAATCTGAGAAGAAATCCAATAAAACTGAACTAAATTGTTTCAAATGTGCGTGACTTTAATAAGGGACACAAATCACAGACACTTTTCGCTAACATTCAATTCAGTGTGTTCAATATAAAAATATGGATATTAGTTCTAAAAAAGAATTCTGTTAAACAATTTTCATTATGCGTTATATGTTTCAGAATACTCATAAAAATAAAACTTGGCCAAATAATTCTTCAAAGTGCTCAATACGCTTATCCATATATCATAAAACTCTTTCACATGGAAAAAGGCGAAACAAAAATGTATTATTTACAACTTCCCTAAAAAAAGGGACGGAGATAACCATACCAGTAAGTTCGAAGGTCAATAATATTAAGGAAGAAGGAAGGTAATATTTTAGGTTAAAAGAAACGCAATAAAAAAATCTCTCATCGTGGGATTACAGCAAAATATTTTTTTTAATTTGGTTATAGAATCAAAGATAGCTAATGAGCGTTTGAAGTAGAATCTTTTATTTTTGATGACGTAATTTTGTTAGATGATATATATAAATCATATCAGTGTAAATCTGTATTTTTTTATTATGTCAGAAAGTATTTTGTTATGCTTTCTTCCAGTAAATTAAACTTTTTTAACCTTTTATTTTCGATATGCTCGCGCCCCCTAGGGTGGCGCCCCACATTTTGAGAAACACTGCCTTAAATGTAATAAGGACACCCGCGGCATAAATAAATAAGTAATATGTATATATACATAAGTTAATCAATTAACATAACAAAAATGAAAACATGAAAGGATACTTAATTTTCATTTTCAAATAAACGAATTCCACCTAATATGAATTCTTCTGAACACATTTCACTGATGCTTTTTAAACTCATTAAGGTGATATTTAGTTCTAAGGATGAACAATTAATTCATTCAAAAGTATTTTTAAAGAAATGTAATATTTGGATTGGAATCTTCACTAAATCAGTACATATCCGTTAAGTATTACATCTTCAATATTTGTTAGAGATGAAGTAGGCAACTAAATAGTTAGAAATCAAAGTAATATATCCTAATGAGTCTACAATGATAATTCCTTTGAAGCATTTCATTTCAAATTGCTATTTCAAAATTACTTAAAAGTTGAAAAATACTAGATTGCAATCACTTAATTGAGAAGTGGGGTTCTAATTATTTTCCTGAAACTTCGGAATGTTTTCTTTTCTGAAGAGCTTTCCCACTTATAAGTAATCTGGAACTAATGAGATTTAATTATTTTATCTGTCTGGAAGACAAAACGAACTTTGCTGCTTTTAGAATAATAACCTTTGTTATCCGAAAGCAAACACATTCTAACGAAAATGCTTATTGTACGCATACTGCAATGTGTACATGTTACTTAATGAAAAAAATGATTAGATTTATTTACTTATTCTGCCATTCATCAATAAAATTCTTCGGTTAAATAGTAAGCAAAGTAACTATTTTGCTGCATGTTTTGAAAAAATTGAAAATCAAAGTTGTGTACTAAGGTGCTCTTGTGTTTTGTTAAAGATTTGTATGAAAATCATATAAAATCCAAAATATTTGAGGACTTTAGTTGCTTTTTTTGTCGTAGAACAAAATTACAAAAATCAAATTATAAATTATTTTAAAAGGAATTATTTAATTTTATTTAAAATAATTATCTTCACGTAAATAACTAATTTATGTTACATAAACACGGTTAAACATTGTTTTTGTTATCTCAATTAAACATTTTATTAAGTTGTAGTTGAAAATCAACTGTGTGAAATGAATTAAGTTGAAGACCTAGATAAATCCTATTACAAATCTGCTGCTTCGTTGAAACAAGGCATTGATGTAGTGATTTATTTTTAAAATTTCATATTATACCCTCATCATTTTATATAATAGGGCTTTTTAGCTACGTGAACTTTACTAGATGATTTATTTTGATATAAACAAAGCAGAGAGAGGGTAGGAAAAAATGTTTCGTATCACTACATTTCGTTAAGAAAACTCTTATCATAATTTCGTGCCTGACAAGAAAAATTATCTCAATAAAATAAATGTTTGCATCTTTGCTTTTTAAAAATAAATAATTATACTTTTTAAAATGTAGTTTGTTACATGGTCACAGAAAACAGAAAACATTAAAAGTAAGCACGTTAGTATTAATAAAAAAAAATCATAAACTTAATTTTCCTACAATTACAGAATCCTAAAGTAACTTTTACTTTGTAAGAACTGCAGGATTTGAAATAAGTAGATTTAGATTTTTTATTTTAATTTTTTACATCACAAGAAAGAAATTTATATCAAAAGTAAATCATGATTCAAACCCTGTGGTTCTTGACTTTTTGTCAGTATACGTTACAAAATCTTTCTTAGTTACTCTGTTTGCTTTGGTAGAGATATCTAAAAAAATTTTTAGCTTACCTTTTGTTAGTAGAAGAGAATTATGCTCTGCATTAATTGCTTCCCTTTATTCCCTTACTAAATTGCGAATTTCCAAAAATGAACACCTTGAGAGAATATAACAAATCAACCAGATGGCATAGCAAAATATTATATCCACAAAGTGTATAGGATTAATTTGCATTTTAGTTATAAATATTTTAAAGAGTTCGAACTAAACACACAAACTAACTCAAACTCCAATGTCAAAAGAACAAAAAAATAACTGTGCAAATACAAAAGTTTATGTACTAACACCACATTAAGGGGTATGGTACCCTAAAATCATCAAACATCGATTTTTTTTATTGGCTTATATGATGCTTTTAATCCTTCTTAATGTGTCTCAAAAATTTTAGAGTTGTATCTATATTTTTTTTTCAGTTATTTATCCATTTTTTCTGCATGTCAGAGACAAACAAAACTGCCACCCCCTTTTCAGATCGTCTGCTAGAAAAAAAGCCTGATAAATAAGGAACTAGTGTTTAAACGAAATGAAATAATTGTTTTTTTTTGATTATATGGGGTTATTCTACTGCGTTTTATTTGAAACTCTGTTCCTAAAAATTTAACTATTTTTTTTGTACTCTGTTTTTTCTGAAGAGTAAAAAAAGTTGCTTTGCCCAAAAATTTGGTGATTTCCCCAAAAGTTTAAAAGTTAAGATCCTAGGCCTAAAAACGTACTACTAAATCTGCCACAACGAAAGTTTTTAAAAGGGGGTGGTTTCCAGATGCTAAAAACAAGTTCAGAAGTTTCTCAAAACACTAACTTGAGGTGTAAAAAAAACTTGAAAAAGGGCAATATTTTTTCTCTTTTTGGATAAAAAAATATACTGGTATACCCAAGATTTCCAACATACGTCATTATTGAAAAAAAATGCATTAACAAATTTTTTTTAAAATACACTATGTAATCCCTTGAAAAAAATGCTTCTTTGCGATAAATTTTTGGAAAAAACCTATGGATTTTGTGAAAATATTCAAGTTGTGTGGGGATTCTTGCGCTGATATTATTAATAAAATAGAAAATTTCCCGACTTTTTTCATGAAAAAAGTAGACTAAATAAACCCTATGATATTAATTTACGGGGTTACAAAAAGCATATTTGAGTTTCGGCCCGTGGATATCAAGCTCTTGAAAAAATTCTGCATGTTTATGAATATGCATTTAATGCCCAAAAAGAATTTTTTAACATTTAAAAAGATGTTGCATTCTTCACTTGTGAAAGCATCCGAGAAACACCATCGCATCAAAGTTAAATTAAGAAAGCATACAATGCAAAAAACAGTGAATTGAACCAATATTGGGGTTTTTCTTTCGTGGTACTTGGTGACCAGGGGCATACATCTCAGATTGGGTTGGCTGTGTCATAGACTGCTGACCCGGGAAAATGTTGTTGATTTTTTAAAATAATATCTAAATATTGTTTAAAAATGTTGGGGAAAAAGCCAAAAGGGGAACTTAAAAAAATTCAGCTGAGTCGAGATTTGGTTTTTAAAGGTCATAAAGATTCTTGCAATGCAAACCATTGTGGGTCTTCAGGTTCAATGGGGAAATCCATGCAGCATCGAATTGTGGTCGAGATCTGAAAAAGGGTTTGGAATTTTTGATACACAACAAGGGACTTTTCCAATTAAGGGGATTCCAAAAACGTTTTAACATCCAACTGAATCAAAAATCTATGGAATGTTAAAAAAAAACAAAGAAAAATTTTGAACCATGTGAGTAAACGACTAGGATCATTTTTCCGAAAATGTGTAAAAAGGGAAAGGCGTTCAAGAGGGTTACTCTCGGTGGAAAATTTTTATGGCAGTTTGAAAAATGAAACCATAAAAAAGCTTACCCAATATTATCAAAAATGCCATTTTAAAAACAATAAAAGGGAATGCTGAAAACATGTGAAGACTTTTCCATATATGTTACTTTTTTACCATAGCATTTCCCCTGATGAAAAAACCCCAGCCTTTTAAACCCTTCGATCCCAAAATTCTTGGTGTTTTTTTCAAAATCCCCGCTATTGCAAATGGTAGAAAACCAGGTTCGCACAAAAAGCTGAATTAAAAAAACCAGTGAATGAGGCTCATTTTGGAAAAGTATTTCCAATTTACCAGAAGACTTGCTTTTTTAGATGTTTTTTGAGAATTTTTTTAAAGGTTTAACTATAAAAAATTAAAAAAAAATTAAAACAGTAAAAAAAAAAACCCATCACAGTTTTATGTTAGTATATTATAAGGTATTTGGGAAAAAAAATTTTGAAAGAAAAGAAACATTTTTAAAAAAAGCCTTGGGGGTTTAAAATTTTTTAAAAAAATTTAAAATTTTTAAATTTACAAACATTTTAAAACAAATTAAAATTTTTGTAGGGAATTATTATTAAATTTTAAACCTTTATAAAATACAATTAAAACCAAATATCAAATATTAAAAATAAAAAAAATTTTAAAGATGGTACCGTGTCGCCTTAAATGCCTAAAGCGAAATTATAATCAGTCATCCTTCAGATGTATAAACCCACATATCGAATTTCGTTTATCGAGCATAACACCTTCTAAGTATTGGGTTTTTTTATTTTGTTGGGTATCTGTACTCAAAAAGAAGTTTGATCTCAGTAAATTTTTGCATTCATAAAAGCATTATCACGAGACATGAACATTGCATCAGGGTTCAGTGGAAGAGAGTGCTATTCACTAATGACATAATAAATTCGGCCATTTCGTAATTTCTCGACTTAATGTCTTCTGTAAGGATTTAGGTATTAGTTTCTTGCTTTACAAATTTTGAATATTTGACCAGTATTGAAGCGGTGGCTTAGTACAGTGCTTCTCAGACTTTCAATATACGCGGCTCCCTATTCACAATAATCAGTTTCATCTTACCCCCTCCCCCCCTCCATATAATAACAAAGTATAGAATTCAATAATACTATATTTTGACACTAAAGCTACAATACGACTTTAACCTCTTATGTACCACCAGAGTATATAAATGTCTCGCTCAGCCGAAGAATTATTTCTCTGGACGTATATATAAGTCTTTCCGAAGTACGATCTTTTCTGTGCAGTACTATCCATAAAATTATTCCGAAGGCTTTGTAATGCAAGAAAAGGTCCTTGACTGTGTTTTGGGAAAATTCTTTTTTTATTTTTTTTCTCCCTCCCTAAAAAAAAAAAAAAAACCCCGTTCGTGTTAAACGGTGGCATTGGGGAGCGAATCATGCAACTGTTAATCTGTAGTTAAGGAATTAATTATAAACCGTATAAAATTTATCAAGAGATAAGTGTTAATACAAGCCCATGGGGCCACACATAATTATCAAATTGGTTTTTAACTTAGTATTGTTAAATTAATAATAAAATATTCATTGTACAGTGCTAATACATTTATAAGTGTATTATATCAGTGTAAATGTGTATTCTATGTTTTATTATATAAGAAAGTATTTTGTTTGTTTACTTTCAGTAAATTAATAATTTTTGAAATAACTTGTTTTCGACTTTTCAATATGCACGCCCCCCTCGTAGAGTTATCACGCCCCCCAAGGAGGGCACACCCCACAGTTTGAAAACGCTAGCTTAGTAGTTTTAACAGGCATCGTGTTGGCTCGAAATAAACTCCCATGTCTCCCCATGTCCATAATAGAGCTCTTTGTTCGTTTGTCATCAATCAAATGCCAACCAACAATGATTACCAAATTCAAAACTCTACTTCATATTTACTTCTTCATCCTATTGAACTGGTTCACCGTACTCTAATCAATATTTTTGGACCATTCAGAGTTCCTACTTCTAAAAAATCTCGAAAATTCTTACCGCTGAATTTCTCCATAATTCCTTTTCAGCTATAGACGGAATCCCGAAAATATTACAATTACTGGATGGAAATAGCTTTTATTCTTAGCACTTATCTCTCGTAAATTACGTTTTTAGTTTTTATTCAATAAAGTGCTACTCGTTCATTGCAATACATACAGTGATTTGAATATTGATGGATTCCATTACCAGACAAGATCTCTTACATTATCAAGTGTATTTTGGAGAATTTATCAATTATTTTAAATATGTGGCACCCGTTTCATGGTAGTCTTAGCATGGACTGACTTATACTGGATATAAGGCTAATATTACAAGAATCCATGCTAGACAAGAAGTATGTTAGTTTACAATTGGATATTATTTTTGATTATATGAAATATCCTAAGTAATAAATTATAGAATGCATTGAGAAATATAGCAATGAGTAAAATTAAATTTCCATTGCGTAATGCATGAACAATAGCTTATTTTTTAAAAATAATATGATGCATTATTCTTGTGATATTTTTAAATACTATAAGTTATATAGTATTGCCGTGAAATGCTTCTTCATAAAGGATGTTTTTATTGTAAATAAAATAATTTGGAAAAATTTTATGCAATTTGCAAGTTAAAATCATTTGCAATAAATTAATTCCATATGTCATCGTCTAAATTCAACATTCACTTTGAATATTAACGATTCCATTGAGTATCAGACAAGCTCTCTTATATTATCAACTGTATTCTGGAGAATTTATCAATTATGTTAAATATGTGGCAACCATTTCAATGATAGTCTTAACATGGACTGACTTATATTGGATATAAGGCTAATATTACAAGAATCTATGCTAGACAACAAAGATCTTAGATTACAATTGGATATTATTTTTGATTATACGAGATATCCTAAGTAATAAATTATAGAATGCATTGAAGCAATGAGTAAAATTAAATTTTCATTGCGTAATGCATGAACAATAGATTATTTTTTAAAAATAATATAATGTATTATTCTTGTGATATTTTGAAATGCTAAGTTATACAGTATTGCCGTGAAATGCTTCTCCATAAAGGATGTTTTTATTGTAAATGAAATAATTGTTAATATTTTTATGCAATTTGCAAGTTAAAATCATGTGCAATAAATTAATTCCATATACCCTCGGCTAAATACACCATTCACTTAAATGTATAACTATTTGAAGACAGTTATATATTTGAAGTTTATATGTTTAAAATATATATAGATGCTGTCGAGAGAGAATTCTTGCACATATATTGACCATATCAGTATGCTCTTGAGTCTTATGAAACTAGTTACAGATGGAGAAGGTTTGAGTTGTTTGGAAACATTAACCAAATATCTTAACGTTGCACTTGACTTATTTTTGGTTCTCGATCATTAAACTTCCTGGATTTCGTATTGCATAAGCTATTTTCTGATTTAAAATTGTAAGGAGTTATCTTGAAATGTTTGCTGAGTTACTTTCTGAAGTGATAGAGTGATATGTCTTCAATCAATTCACAAACTTATTTTTGATTATTGTAAAATAAGTCCTTTTATTTCGCAAGTGCGTTGCATTATTTTAAGTTTAGAGATTCCATGTTTAGGTTTATTACTGCAAAGTAAGTTATAGTTATCTTTGAAAGAGAGAGAAATTCCCTTATTTAGATGGAGTTGAAAACATAAAATTTTAGATTCTTTGCTTGATTTTCATAATGTTCACAGTTAAAAGCATACTTGTATAACGTAAATTCAATCCTATTTAAGTAATTTCAATGGCAACTATAGAATGTTTCCTTAATGTCCTGTTTTCCATTGGAACTTAGAGATTTATATCAATTAAATGTTCACATACGTCACAATTAATCTAAACGATGGATGTCTCTGCTATTCCAAATTTGGTGTATTTAGCTAACATGCCGGAACTCAAAATTTTGTATAAATTAAACTATGAGAAAATCACCGTTTGACAATCATGACGAAATAAGTATGTAAAAAAAAACCCAACAAACAATGGTAGGCGTTGTCTAATAGTAATAACACCCAAAAAAATTTTGACCACTCACAATGTAATTTACGACACATATTGTAGATTGTTACAATGTATCAAAAAAAAAAAACTGGTTATATTTTTAGGAAAGAATTCACACTTGGATCGCATCTCACTAAATGTGGCGGATCTGCATTGTGATTAAACTGCGGAGCAGCCCTGTGTTGGCGAGAACGCAGGGTTGTTTGGCGAAAGACGTTAGTTGCTCTCTAGTTACGTACAGGTGATGTGGTCGGCTACTCACCCCCCCATTTCGTTAAAGGTGTAAGTCAGGGTAGGCAGACTTTTCCAGTGTATGGGATACTTTAATTTTTTTGAAGGTGCTACTGTCCACCAAGTGTCAGGGGCTAACATGGGGATGGGGGTCCAGATCCTCGTCCATATCCCCTTATTTTTTTCCGATTAATTATAATGTCATGCATACAGTACGTAAAATTTAATTCAGCATTTGTTATTAATAATTATTTTATTAATTAATGCTAATTATTTATTCACTGATGTATTTTTTGTTGTTTTTTTTTTCCCGACAATTTACAAAATTAAAATATATATATGTCTTCTTATTGGGGTATGATACGAGTATGATGGATTTTGACTCTGGATTCCCCTTGAAAAATTCTTGTGTGCGACACTGCCCAGTGTCGTAGGTGTGGTGAGATAAAAAAAAGGTGCACAAAATTTAGTATAACTTAATAATAAATATGGAATATGTACTTAACAACATAACTAAATTAAAAAAAAAAAAATCATACTTTTAAAACCGCCTTTTAAGTAAGATGCAAAATACAAACATAATAATAGTAGCCACAAATATAATGAAATCAAATCTAGCATTTGTTATCAAACAATACAAAATACATCTACACTATTAAAATTCGTAGGTAAACAAACAAACGTATCTATCTATCTATGCGTGCCTATCTTCTCGCGAATCTGACCACGCAGAAACTCGCCGAAGGTACCATAAGACTGGGAATTATCTGAGAATTCCGTTTTGACCATTTATATTCCGATATTGCAGTTAGTTGATAAGATATTAGGTAAAAAAATTAAAAACGCTCAACTCAATATTCATCTGCATTGTTGTAACAACATTTTTGTTATAAAAATGACGTAAGTTGGCGTCTAAAACTGGTTTTCAGCCAAACTGGCCAAACCGGGTCTACATTTTTACAATCTAGGTAAATTGTGCTTTTTATTTTTTTTAATTAATATCATTTTAAATAATTGTAATTTCGGAATTTAAATAGTCAAAAAATAGATTCCTGTAATTATTCATATTTTGATACTTTCGGCGTGTTTTTCCGTTCAGTGATTCGTGAGAAGATAGCCTCACAATAAATAGGTACTTCTGTTTACTTACGATTTTAAAAGCACGCATCCCTAAATAAGCAGTTATCAGTCGTTTCAATAGCTAACTGTAAGAATTTTTAAATTCATTATTTAACAAAAATGGATATAAATTAATATATTTTTTTAAATAAAATTAAAACTGCATTACTTTTATTATTATCTATTAATAAATTAACTATTTAATAATAAACTCGTACATTCTTGTGAATAAGGCTGGATTAGCTTTGTAAATTATTAATCGAAAATATAAATTAGAATTAAAAAAAGGATATTATATTACAGGGAAAAAAGAGTTTTTATACTTGAAAAAGCCCACGCAACACCGGGCTGAACGGAGGGAAAAGAAACCTGTCTGGCAAAAACAAAACAAGTGGAAGAAATTTCGGAATTTAAATTATATAAATATAGTAATCAGTCACATATCGTACATACACACACACCCAGATGTTCTGGCGTCCAAAAAAGAACGATGAAAGGGGAAAATTTACATAGAGATAAAGTTATACCCATGGGAAAAGCCTATGCAACACCGGGCTAAGCGGAGAGGATACAGGACCTTTCGATGGGGCAAAGAGAAGGAAAAAACTTCAAAAAAGAGAATTTTAATGACATTGCTATAGAAATCACACACACAAAAACAGGAAATGCTCACACTCTGAGGGAAATTGGAAGTTTCCAAGGCAAATAGCTACACACTTGAAGAAGCCCGCACAAAGCCGGGCCATGCAGCTAGTTAAAAAAATGAACACATTTTCATCTAAAGTTATAGTTCTCGTAATTATAGTCAGTAGAAGACTTAGTCTACTAACAGTCAGTCCCAATCTATATTTCCGTAATAATTATTAATTACTAACTTTTAGTTGGTCACTCCAAAATGTCTTGGCTGCCCAACGGTCGATGTAATGCCCATACCTGGTGTAAGTCATCAATTGATAATATTTTTCAATTTAAATTCCTTTTTTGTAACAAAGGCCTGACTCCTGGTCGAATTAACTACATTTTGTGAGATTTTTTCACATAATTAAGATTAAAAAATTATCTTTTTCACTTGTGTTTCTGTTCATTCGCATAGAGTGTAAGGTGTGTTTCCGAAAGTGTCGATTTCATAAATTAGCAAAGATCTCTAAAATTGCAATACTGTCCAAAAAACTCCACTATATGATTGGCCACTTCATAACATAGAAATATACATGTATGACACAAAAATCTTCAGTACCATATTAGTTACTCATATAAAACAAATGCTGCAAAAAAATATTCCTCACAGTAATAAATTTTCTAAATGATTCCTGACTACATTTTTACGCCTTATTAAATATTTATACAAACCATATGTAAAAAAGTAGACCACCAAAAATATATTTTACATAAAAATGAAAATATAAAGAATGTAGAAATTTCTTAATATTCTGATTCAATGATATTAAAAGACATTCAAGCAATATTAATCGTTGTAATTACAAAATATTTACAATAAATCTATTTTTTTTCAAGCAAAATAATGTTTTCAATTGAAATATGCAATTACGCTTCAAAATTTCACGCATTGAATATTAAATTGCTATAAAAATTTCCGATCTCCATTTAAATGCTAATGATTCAGTTACACAAAAATAATTTTTCATTAAAAATATATGTGTTATTGTCAGATATCAAAACAGCAGGAAATGTTCTAAAATATCCAATTAAAAAACTTCGCAAAAGTACATTTAATAAAAACTCGTTTTTTCTTGAAGTGTTATAAATATTTGTTTTTTTCTTCCTAAAGAATATACACAGTAATATAATTAAAGTACAAAATTAAATGTTGTTTAAAATTCCATTGTTAAAACAAGACTTTTTTTCGAGACTTTGGGAATACATTATAAAAATGTCTTTCAAACTTTTCATTTAGAAGTCAAAACTTTCTAAGAAGACTTGATTTTTTTGTCCTTTATGTGTCTCATAACTTGAAGAACTAATTATTTCCCCTACCCTGATCTGCTTGTTTTTACTCAGATATGTGATATCGTTATTATAATTTAACGACTTGGCTTTATGTTTTTAACAATGTCTTTTTGATTTTTGGTTTTTGGCTAACGGCACTCTGGAAGTCTTTTTTATAACTATATATATATATTGGCTCTCATTTTGAAGCAGCTGTTTAGTAATTTGAAGTAAACTGTTGAAAATATTTCTTTTGATATGCAAATTATTACTGCCAATTTCCCGCAATTGTAATTTTTTTGAAGAAATTTCTGAATAAATGGAAATTTATTACATTTGGTAATTCAGCATTAAAGAAAAATTAAATTTATGCATCTATATTGTGAAAACCTTTAATTAAGATAAGTTGTTGATACTAATTGAATCCCACAATACATTTAAAAATAAAATTAATGAATAATTTCTTCATAAGATAATATAAATTATTACACATTAGCAGTTCAATTCTAATAGGAAAAATATTACGATTAAGGATTTTAAGTGATTTGAATTGATAGTTTTACAATATATTTAAATAATGCATGTATATATATATATATGTATAGTCTAAATTCTCTACAAATAACAGATGAACATTTATCAATCAAAACCGAAAAATACAGAGATAATAAGAAAACCATACATTGAAGGATATATAAGTAACTTAAATTTTTAAAAAAATGGATGCTGCAGTATTATAAACATTGCTAACTTAGGACAGCTTATATATGAAATAATTTATATATAAGTGGAATTGCCCATGTTTTGTGGTCAGCCAACCTTCCCCCTTTATGTTAATGTACAATAATATAAAATAGAAACTATTTATAAATTAATAAATTTATCATCTAATAAAATAAGGAAAATAAGATGTAAATAATTTTTAAGACCAATTATACTGTGCACTCTATGCATTTCTAAGCACTTTTAGGCAAACTGGGTTGAAATGTGGATAATGTACCCATTGGCGAACTTTGCCATTTTTGGGTGACCTCTAGGAGAGGCCATAAAGCTCTCGATGTGTATCGAGATTTATTTGGAGATAGCAACGTATGAAACCCCAAACAAAATGATAACAACTTAAAAAGAAAATACACACCCATATATATATATATATCATCGTTTTTAAAAGAAAATTTATTTAATTTTGTGAATTATTGAAGTATTTTATGTATAACATTAAGAAACAAGAATCATTCCATTTCTAAAGTAAACAAAGATTTACTTTTATTAGAATATTAATTTTCCCAACAAAAAATAAACCTTTTAAAGAACAACGAGAAAGATTTAATACAATCACACTTAATGCTTTCAAGCATTCGTTTCCATATGGAATTAGTGAATCTAAAATGATGCGGTAATTTTAGCTTGAGTTTCTTGTACTTCAAGACAGAAATCTCAAAAAATGAAAAATAAAGTAGAAATAGCTTTTTGAACGGGAAAATTCGTTCTCATTAATTTGCGGATCCTACCTAATTTACTTTCTACAATTATTTTTTCTCACCTTAGTCTTATTACGGAGCTTATTCATTAATCTCTTGGGAAATTTTAAAACATATTTATTTCTAAATTCTCGATCAAATGCTTGTTGTTTCCTCAAACTGGATATTCGATAATAACTAAAACCAATCTTTAGAAGTGCATCGTTGTATCACAGGTACTTTTACTGTGTGTTTCAAAAATCGTTTAAACAACAATCTAAATTATAGTCAGGAAAAATAACTGAAGGCAAACTCCGAAGAAAGGAAACAGTTTTTATATATTCGTAATGATAATCAAAGCTGAAACTCTAATAGAAATTTTCAACAAGACGAATAAAAATATTAATCTAAAAATAATCCTCTGTATTTTTATAAATAACTGCCGATATTAAATAACGGATAGTAATCAATTAAAAGAAACACGCCATAACACTGGTATAAACGTGCTACTCATTTTGTCTGGATTATTAAATTAAACATTTTGCCGAAATTAAATCGTTATCTCACCATGAAATCTAAAAAAAAAAAAACATCACCAAATTGTAGAAACAAGCAAATCCATGCACAAGTTCCTGTTTACAATGAAACAATTAATGTGTCGAAAAAATTTTATAATTAGATTAACGGCATGAAATAAAATACAAAGGGAAAATATAAGAAACAATCGCTATTATTGAAATATAACATTAATGATTACATTTACGATCATGCCTCATCTACTAAATATTTTAATAATTAATCTGTTAAGTACTAAGCTTTGTTTTAAAGGAATGACCTTTGCAAAGACACTGAAGCTATAGTAAAAGCTTATAATATATTTTTGTCTACAAATTGGGAACGTTTGGCGGTATTTGGTGACATAATATGATCTAATTGTGTCACCAAGGTCACTATTAATTATTAAGCATAAATCTCTGCAAAATCAGTTTTAGAATCTCTATATTTTTTTCAACGCTGAAGCAGTTTCGTAAAAATAATTATGAAATAAGGGGAAAAAATAAGCCATATTTTTTTTTAAAATCATTTAGCAGAATGATATTAATTAAATTCTTAATATACTTAACATAAATGTTAAAGAATTTTTGCTGAAAATTTAATTTACAATTCAATTAATGGTATAGAATCGGGTTATAAAAATAAATCCGCAAATTCGAAGGACATTGCATTAAATAGAATAGTTAAAACGTTTGTTCTACAGCAATTAATATTCTTAGTGACTATCAAGGTTTCTCTTTAAGTTAACGATTCTGTTTTAGCAGATAGGATGTGTTCCAAACTGGAATCCAAACATCATTCAAGTTCTGTAAAGTTTTCAATAAAGTAAACTTTCGAAATCAGAGCTTTCTCAGAGAACGCTGTAGCTAGAAATGTTCTTTTCTGTTAACTAACCGGTAACAAAATTTTACCGATAACATTTCAATATGAAAATAATGTAATCCTAAAATGTGATTCAAAAGCATTATAATTCCTTTCAAAAGTTACTTGACCCTAAACTTCTAATCACATTTTTAATTGCAGGATTATCACAAAGTGAAGATCTAAAAATATATTTTTTTCCCTAAAGAAACAATTTATTTCCTGAAAAACAGTTTTCGTATTAAATAAAGTATTGCTTTAAAATGTAAGGAAATTTAATTACTTTTCCGTACTTTTTTTTAAAAAAAAAGAAGCACCCTTATACAAATTGTATTGTTCACATTAAATGGGTATAAGCTATAGCGGAAATGGATTTTAAACATTTTTCTCAAATACAATTTGATACAAGATATAAAGATATTCTATAATGGAGTTTAAGTAGCTGAGTAATTATAGAAACGTAGAATAGGGAACTATGGATAGAACCTCTCAGTTTGATGGTAAGTCAAATGCGATATTCGTTTGGTTCATAAATGAGATATTAAAGATATAATGCTTAACAGGGTGACTAGAAAAGAATTATATATATATATATATATATATACGTATGTATACACTAGATACGTAAATAAATTTTTTAAGTGTTTTCATTCCCACATGACATTACAATAACAAAAGAAAAAAAATAGTTTTGTTGAAGGCCCCTCTAAAAAGTCAGGTTTTGGGCCCCAAGCCCTAATATATAGTTGACGTCAATAAGTCTTGGTCCCTCTAGAACCTCGGGTCGTCGCAATGCGGAGGTTATGGAGTTGTACGTTACACCACTGGGTCCAGTCAATGGGGTAAGAGCAGTGAGCTAACAGAAAGTCTACAATACAGTCGGATCTTCATTTTACGAACCTCTATAGTGCGAATGACCTCCGAATATCGAAGTACATTTTCTATTTAATGAACTTTTTCACTTGTGATTAGATTTTTTTTTCTCCATGTTTTTAATATATTTCCATATCTTCGTATGATGAAATGATTATTAGGTTTTAAGACAAAAGGCGGTCACCCCAAAATACTTTGGCGGTCCACTGGCAATCGAGATCGACTTAATGCCCATCTTGGTTGTACATCAAGGATTGTACAACGAACACACCTGGAAGAAGTTACTTAGGGCCATTTGGGCAAATCTCCCGACACAGAGGCTGTAGCATAGCGCTTACATGTCAGTCAACCAACCGTTACGAGTGTTTTACTGTTGCAATGTTGGTGGATTTAATTTCTAAAACAGTTTTAATATTTTCTGTACAGAATCACTCGTTAAGTATGTTGTTAATAAACATTTTATGTTTTGGTTAATGTGTTATTTGTTTCTGTCTGTGTCATTGTGGCACTTCCGTCTATATATTTCAAAATAAGAATTGTTTGTCTTGGTGAGCTTTACAACTCTTCGAAGTTTGTCTCTCGATTTTTGAATCGTTCCTTATATTTAACACTCTACAATGGAATAAATAGATTACTAATTATTTCAGTCTTGAATTTATTTTACAAAACAAAGGAAGAAAAAAAATATGGAAATGGTTCCTTAACGTCACTCGATTTGCTATCAGAAATATTCAAATGAGTTTTCAAAGATTTTATTTGTTTGAATTCAACGTTTGTAAAATTTTTAACTGTAACGTTTAAAAGTGCACATTTGCTAAATAGCATATATTTAAAATCTCATCGTTGATAGTTAAACATATTTAGATAAATTATAAATAATACGTTTCTATTATTAACATTTTTTTTTTCTTTCATAGGGCTTGATGGTTTCAGGAGGAATCTTATTTTTGTGAAACGTATTATGTCCCGAACAGTTAAAGCATAGCGTGGTAACTATATTTTAGATTATGAAAATAAGAAATAAGAACTTTCAACTGGTACCTGAATATAATTTCATAATATAATAATCACTATTTTTCAAATTTATTTATTTCAGCACTTTGAATCAAATATGTTAGTGATAAGAAAATGCTCTAATAGTTGTAAATAAAATTACAGGTATCCTAGATATTCTATAGGCAAAGCATACGTCACATACTAAATATTATTTACTGTGAATGGTCGCCCTGCTATGTGATATGTCTATTTTTTCTGGATGATTTAATCTAAAAAAATGACCTTTTCTATTAACATTTTTTCCGCACACGAATGTTTTATGGTTAACTAACAAGAATGCTTGAGTAAAACTTATTTCTCTTCCTTTCTTCTCTGTTTCCTTCTCTCTTTTATTAACTAAACTGATATATATTGTCCTCTAAGGAAATCTTTGTTTACAAATAGTTATATCGGACTGTTGACCCGTCTTTGGAAACGTAATGCAGAACCATAAATCCATGGAGTGCGAAAACAAAGATATCAAATATACTGAGATAGTTTTATATTCTTATAATTCAAACTACTTTTTTTTTAATTTTAAAGATTTTGAGGTAATAAGTTTTAAAATTTTCATATTTATTTCGTCAAGCGCAAGACTGTGTGTTTCTCATCAGTCTTTTGTGCAGACGAAGGATACATTAATAATCAGTTATTCAGAAGCAATAGTTAAAAGGTAGTTTTAACAGTTAAAGGTAACAGTTGGAGCTAGAACATGGAAATTTTGCACACTCATACCTAAATGGAAATTAATCAAAAGAAGAAAAATCCTGTGGCCAATATTTGTGTCTGTGATTAATTATTAATGCCATGCTTTGAAACAGTATGGAAGCTAATAAAGAAATATTATCCATAGTCAAGCGTTTCTCAAGGTGTGGGATGCGCCCCCTAATGGGGCGTGATCACGAGGGGGGTGCGACAATATTAAAATTCGAAAACAAAAGATTATTTTTAAAAAAGTACTCATTTACTGAAAGTTAACAAACAAAATACATTCTGACATAATAAAATTTAAACACCTTTTTGAGGATAAAAATCAACAAAATTACGTCCCCCAATGATTTTTAAAATTAATTTTTAACAATAAAAGTTAGAAACAAAGAAAAATTTTAAACCCCCCCATGGCCACTCAAAATTTTTAAAATTCCGAAATTTTCGGATTATATTCCCATGCCAAAAAATTTACCCGATTCCCCCCCAATGACCGTTTTTGGGAACGGGTAAATTTTTGGGAGAAAGATTTAAAACCATGTTTTAAATTTAAATTGTTGGGTTTTAACGTCGGTTTGTTTTTTTAATTTCCAATTTTGTATTATGGATGGGGGGACGATGAAAATTATAATTGAATATTGGGTCGCCAATTTAAAAATTTTAAACAATAGCAAGTAGTAAGTTAAAAAGTGAAAAATTTTTAAAAAAACCCGTATTCTGGTAGAAAAATTGAATTTTGGGACATTTAATTTGAATCTATTAAAAAATTTTAAAACATGGAACCTCGGTTTTTTGAATATTAGAATATCAGAAAAAATTAAGAAAAAATTCAAAATTAAAATCTAATCCCCAAAATTTTTTTTTAAAAAAAAAAAATTTTTTTTTAAAAAATTATATAATTTAAATCTAAAAACTTTTACTGTTCAAAATGTTTTATGTATATATATATATATATATATATATATATATGTGTGTGTGTGTGTGTGTATAAATTTTAAACTGGGAACAATATTTAAATATTTAATTAAACGAATTAAGTTATTCATTCTTAATTCTTCTAAATATCAAACGTATTCCATGCTTTAGATATTTTAAGTTTTTGAAAATTTCTGGTTGAAATATGGACCACCGATTATCTATAGGCATCCCGATAATTACTAATGCGATGCTTAAGTATATAAAATCATGATTTTTTATTCTTTTTATCGTTGAGTACAAAAGTAACAAAAGGGCTATTTTTAGAGGCTTTATGGTTTTGAGGACAAACTGAGCTGACACCTTTTCTCTAAACTCCCATAAAATACCAATGTGGGGATTTTGAACAATAACAGATTTACCACTTCATCAATTCTCCTAAATAGTTTGTGCCCCATGTAAAGGGAGTGGATGCATGTTAAGTCTGTCGAGGCTCAATGTCTTTGCGTTGGTGTGGTTGTTAAGATAGCACGGACCAGCTCAGGTGTCATCCTTGTTATTTAAACGAGGTTCAGCAATATGAGGTCCGTCCGTAATAGCCCTCATGTTGCCTTATAGTGCGATGTTAATAAAACTCTCATTGTCCTCCTTGGGAAGATGGTTTTTGGGACATCGGACTAGAACAATTTTTGTAAAGAATTTTGACACCCGAACTCGCAAAGTATTTAACACCAGATTATTTAGCCCGAAAGTATTTGTAGATATTCAGTAAGCTTTTTAACCTATTCCCAGTTTTTCCCGATGTGAGCTCGTGCGGGCGAAACATATCGCCTGCTCATCCCCAGGGGTAGCCCGGGCACTGGGGAAAATTTTCCTTTTGGGGAATCGGTCATCCCCTATTTCATATGCTTTCAATGGATTCAAATAATTTAAAATACCCATCGCTAGAAATTTCTGCAAAAATGATGACGCAGTTCTGCTGAGCACGACCCTTCACGCTTGTCTGAAAGACACTCTGCTTACTACATTCCCCCAAGAGAGAAGAAAACTAATCCAATACGACAGTGTATTATTTGCTGCTCACAGAATCTAGAAAGGGAATGTGAGAAAGAAGCAAAAATTCTACTTCCAATTTTGATGTCGGGTTTTGCATACCGCGGGAAATTGTTCTAAAGATCAAATTTTGATTAATAATTTCATAATCATCTATTTAAATACAAAAGTTGTGAATAAAATTTGTAATTTAAGATGAGACCAAGTTATTTTTAGCTATACATTTATAATTTGTAAATTGATTTCAAAGTCTAATGATTTCTCTCATACAGAAGCCCAAATTTACTTGTAAATTACTCATTTATTGAAATAGATCTTTTTTTACTTTAATTTTTAGGAAATTTTATGTGTGCATGATGCTATTACGTTTAAAAATATATGTATGTTTGAAAATAAACATAAAAGAATAACAAATGAACATGGAAGGGGTTAAAATTAAATTTATCATACATTTAAATTACTGTCTTTTACTTTAACAGATAGATAATAAACCATCCATGAAATTTTGCGGCAATATATATATATATATATATATATATATATTTCTTTGATCAGCAACAGTGAAATTTCTGACCCTTGGAGGGAAAAAACTTGTTCTCATCCTTCTATTTACACAATACTCTAATGAACAGAACAGATAGGACACGATTTCTAGAAGAGATTAATTTATTTCGGCAAATATTCTATTTTGCTACTTTACTTCATTCATGTTGTGACTTTTTTTTTAATGTAATAGATTGATCTTTTATTACACATATAACAAAATATTAAATGAAGCAAATACAATTTTACTTTTTGTGCCTTTTATTTCCTTAAGAATTAAAAATAACATTATTTACTTTTATTTTTAAGCTAATTAGCTTATTTTTCATTTGAAAATGCCAAGTCGTAAAGACAATTAATTATGTATCATTAAGTCTCAAATTGAAGGAAAACAAAATTCTTGACAGATAATACTTCATTATCGTTATTTTTTTCTGGATTCCTTATTAAATGTAGATAAATCTCCAACAAGTAAATTGAAAACAAAGAAACAAAAAACGTTTTCAATAGTATTACGAATGGTCTTATTGTTCTTAAAAAAATTGTAAAAAAAAAAGCTAATTAATGCTATGATTAAAACGCAATTTTATCCGCCTCTGTAACTATAGGATTTTGCAAGATTAGATATTTTTAAAATAGTTCAGATGAAAAAAATAAATGGAATTTAATTTCATTTATATAAATATATGTATATATGTTTGTATAACTGTAAAACAAAAAAGCAATTTTAAAAAAAAAGAAAAAAAAGGGGGAAACATGTCCTTCATAGAATATCAACTATCTCTATGGTGTTGCATATCTGTACCAGTAAAACTCATAAAAACATCTTTTCATTTAACATTTTCTTAAAAGTTTTAGGGCACTATTCTATAACATTTAAGGAATAATTAATAACTTGTGTCGAACAAGGAGATGCCTATACATTGAAAAATAGAGAAATTGTGTTTCTTTAAACAGTTATTCGTTTAATTGTGAAGGAATTTACCCTCCATCACGATTTGTGAAATAAAAAGAATCAGATTTCTGCAAAGTCAGCTGTTTGGTATATCATATATTTAGTTTTTTTAGAAATTTTATTAAATGTTTTTAACCCTTTTTTTGTTCACTGCACTTAAAACTTTAAGTTTCCGCAAAAAAAAACTGGTTCGTAGTTTTTTCCGGTCTAAAGGTGTACGCAGTTCTCATCTAAATGTTCAACACCCCACAGTGTTGTTAAGAGGAAAGTACATTTAAATATCAGTTTATTTTCCCAAACAATTTGCAGGTCCAAACTATGATTCCATTTCCTCATTAATTGTATATTTGAACTATGTTACACCAGGATTGGTCCGTTTTTTACCTTGTTCCATTTAGACCGACACGTGGTCTGAATTAGTTTAAAAGTAAACTAAATTCATCTGTGGACATAAATGGAGATTTCATAGGTGCTTAACTATATGCGGGCATATATATATATATATATATATATATATACATTTTGAAATATTACTTAAAAATTATCTTTAAACTAATTGTTTTTATTTAATTATAACTGATAGCTTTTAAAAAATTAATAAAAAATTTCCATTCCATATTTCTATAAAAATAAACAAATTTATGTTAAAACTATGCAATTTTTGCATATCACAGCAAACATTGCAAAATAAGTTCTAATACATAAAATAATAAATTAGAGTTTAAAAAAACTAAAAAAAACCCCTTTTATAGTTAATTGAACTAAGTTGTAACTTAATATTTTAGTAGGTAAATCTGGAAAGGGATCTGGAATTGGTTGCCAGATACGGGATGGGATCTGAAAATGGGAAATCTTTTATTGTCCTGATAAGATTTATCAGGACAATTGAACAAAATTATTAAATTATTGTATAGTCACCAGTCCTGGACAAATGAGCAAAATTTCGAAAGTGATATTTAAAAAAAAGTGTTAAAAAGAGCACATAGAAGAGCTCATAGAGCTGTGTAATGAGCTATTACCTTTGAATAACTTAAATTCACAAAATTAGGAGTCAAAAGTGCAAAAAATGTAATTTTTAAGAAAAATTGTATTTATCTTAAAGAAATATAATCATAACAAAGGTAATTATGTACTGTTTTTGTTTCTTAATCTGTAGCTCACAAAATGCATACTATAATAATCAACATTGATACAAAACTTCAGGCAATTTTCTCGAGAATTTTTTGTTGAGATATCATGATTACCGTGCTATAAAATATGGAAAAATCTGTTCCTGAGAAAAATGCATCTAAAGATTTAAAATCAAAATCTTAAAAAATTATACTTCTTATGAAACTTACAACCTCTTTATATGAAAAGAATAAAACATTTTAAAACAAAAAGCATTATTATATATTTGTTTCCAATTCATTTTGTTTGTATAGTTTTATAGAGTCAAGAAAGTTTTTTCTTAGCGTCTAAATACATAGTTTGTTTATATACAAATTAAAGACATAAAAGCACACTAGAAAAACTTTATTGCATTAAAAAATAATAATTTTACACAAAAAACAGGTGTATATTTACCCTTAGTATCTTAGAGCTTAAGAAATATGTAACATAAAAAATATAATAGTGTATGTATTTTATCAACAAATATTCACGAAAAGATTTTTAAAAAAAAAAAATTCCTATCTCAAAGGATATCATAAGTTATTAAAAAATTCATATAAAGAAGAGCTTTTAAACCTTCGATATGAATACACTTTGTCTTTTTTTCAAAATTTGTTATTTTGTTTTCTGTGCAGTTTTTTTTTTTTTTAAGAGAAAATTTGGTAAATTCTAAGGGGTATCTTACAGAATTTAAAGTCCGTTCCTGATCGAATTTTACGAATTCATGTACAAGACTTTCAGGAAGGAAAGAGTATATATTTGTCTTTATAATTAATGATAATAAACCAGTACATCTCAAATGAAAGGAATTAACATCAATAAAGCACCTAAGCGAAATGTTTCATGCCCGTTAATTGTACTTTTAGGTAAAATAATCCATAAAATGCTATTGAAAAATGCTTTATGAGTATATAAACCTCCAATTAAATATGGATAAATTTCAACTTTTTGGCACTAGCTGACTCAGTATTATTGGAATTAACTGCTTCAACATTCTCATTACAGCTAGCACTAATGATGAAGCGATTGAAACTAAATAGGCGCTTCTTATAACTCCCGGATCTTGCCTTATGCATAATTAATTAATAGTTTGTCTTTAAAAAGGCAGATTTCTATAAAATATATCAAAAAAAGAATGTAAATATGAAACGAAAATAAAATCGAAAAATTTCAACAAATATACGAAGTTATTGCCATATTTTACTAAAATTTAATATACCATCCTTTAAATAACATCACCAGGTACTATCATTATATACCCTAAATTAATATTTTTCGTTAAATGAATTCAAGAAAACTAAAAAAAAAAAAAAAAGTGTAAGCAAATTATTAAAGCACAAACACCTCCGGGGTTTCGATATCTAACATCCGGTTTGCTTTTGCTTCTCTCACTGTTATAACTTCGTAAATAATGGGAGTACAATCAGATGTAAGGTAATTTTCGAAAGCAAAAAATCTAAATATTTAAAATTTGAAAAAAAAAATTCTTTATGTTCATCAAAATTGATGCTTCAGCACTTTGAAGGCATCTTAATGTTTATTACTTTACCTTCCAGGCAACAATCTCCCTCTTTTCCAACATAAAAAAAGAGTTTTTGTATTTTCGTGTAAGAGAGATACAAACGAGAGGTTACCTTGCACAGGATTCAAAATTTTGTAAATGTTAGAGCAGCGTAATAAAATATACCGTAATCTCTTTTGCGATATTATGTTCCAAAATGAGCTGCCTCTCAACATCATTCCTCATCCATCTGTTCGAAATAGGCTGAAAGGAATTTTGCGAAATGATTCACAAATGACCATTGTTTTGAGTTTACAAAGTTAAGTAAAATTGTGTCTCAAAATATTTTATCGAATCCACATATACATTCATTTGATACATTTATTTCACACCTTTGCCTATTCATAATTTAATTGTGAGTGTGCTAAAAGTCTCGTTGAACTCTTAACTCTTTTAGAATAGGTATTTTATTTTATTGGTTTTTGACAATGTGGTTGAATTGTATTATTTTTATTTGGTTATAGATCCTTTCTTGTCTTATAGACTGTAGTTTCTATTCTAAATTGTAGTAATTTTATCTTAAATATTATAATACAAGTTTTTTATTATTTATAATTTCTAATGGTGTTTTACCATTGCCGACCTTCTACATTCCCTGCGAGTTGGTATCTCTTTTTAGTGTGGCACCATATAGGTGGAGACCAATCAACGCGGGTAATCTTAGCGCTCAGTTTCCTCCCCAGAGGGAGGCACCTGAGCTCTGGTAATGCAAAATTGTACTTAGGATTTTAATTTTGACAATAGCACCCAATACAAACCTGCACTCAAAGGATCTTTTACATGTCGCAAAATCAGGCGACCGATTGCTTCATGGAAATCCACCGACTTGGGCAAGGGTCGAACCCTCGACATTGGATGTAAAAGGTCAGCTACAAATGAATTAAGTCACTCAACTGGCTTATATTATACGTTATTTTATATATTTAATAATTTTCTGCATAAATATGCATACGGTTTTATACAATAAACGAGAATAAGTGATGCCAAAATGTAATTATCTAGCAAAAAGGATTCTTAAATTTGCTTATATTTTAATGTACAAATATTGCCCTTGCTTAAAGAACGCTAATGTATTCTTGTTTATATTAAATTTGAAAATTTATTTATAGACAGAAAGTATACTATTTAATAAAAATAGCAATTCCTATGACCTAATTGGAAATAAGAATTTACCTATATCGACTTTCTTTTATTTCTCAAGCCCTAGCAAAACTAAATGCTTTCATAATTGATCTTTTATATGCGCTTTCTATTTCGAATTTCAAGGTGTGCCAGAAAAATGTATATGTACGGTTTGAGTAATATCAGTGTGATATACTTCCCTTGTCCTTAAGCAAATCTTCCTTTATTTAGTGACATAAGAAAATTTACAAAAAAAAAAAAAAGAAATTATTTGAGAAATGTAGTTTCTTGGAATTTCCAGTATTTTTCACTTTTCACAAAATAGCAGCAGTATTGATCGAAAAAATAGATTTCTTAAATCTAAAATATTTCTTAAAGTTATACATGAACGAAAATACTTTATTTTGCAAGGAGAAAAACACAATTTCGCAACTAATTGAGAAATATCAAAGTAGTGCAGTTACAATAGCATTGTCGATGAAGTCCTCGATATTAACATATTTAAAAATGCCTTGCCAAGTATCACTTTTATCTTGCAGACGTTATTAAGAAAATAACATCATAAATAAAGCACACGTAAAATGAGTACAAATTTTGAAGGATTTTAAATTTTCTGAAGTGTACGATTGAATTTTCTGAAGTGTATTTAATGTACGACCTACAAAGCCTTTATAAAGGAATATTTCCTCTAATATAAGTTAAAAAAAGAAATTCATGAATAAGGAAACTGGTAAATAAAATCCACTGAAAGCAATTTTTATTTTCTAAATAACTTTAAAAAATTACGTAACATAATATTAAATTTACAAATAGCCTAGGATGCAAAATGGACTTCAATTCTTTATCACAAATGCTTATAAGCTTTCTTTTCTATATACATTGAAAAACATTAAAATAAAATATATTAAAATGAAAGAAGAGATAAAAACTTTCATTTCAGTTTAGATCTTTCTGAAACGAAGGAAATAGGCAACATTTGATATGAAAAGAGTTTTGTTAAGTAGTTGAATCCATAAAAGGCGTTATTTTATGAAAAATATTTGTATTCATGATGTTTTCAGCTATGTTAACGATAAAAATTTTCCAATAAACATTTTTCTAGTTATACAACATAGTCACTTAAATGTCCTTTTACATAACTACTCTTAACTTAAGAAGTTCTCTTATCATTCATAAAAATACATTAAATTACTAAAAAACAAGCCTTTAAAGGTAATAAGAAATACATTCGTATTTTTACAATAAATACTTTTCCCAATTATAATATATGAACAATAACAGTGTATATTTAATTTTAATATAATCTTCTTTATTTCATATATTTCACCAGTTTCGAAGATATCAATACATTACAACTCTAATTAGATGGACATGTTTTTTAATATCGTAAAACATTATTACAAATTGTGCCTTTCTTTTTAGCTCGTAGTTCTTAAGAAATTTGCTAGACCATTATAATTCATTTCACATATTATATTAATAGGGCCACCAACTATGCAGTATAATAATTAGTGGTGATTACTGCTGTGCGATTGGTCCTGGGTTTGAAGCCCGGAGAAGGCATAGGTGTATTTTAATGTATAGTGCCTTTGTGCATGGGGTTACCCTAAATAGCCGTCGAGCCACTAATCCTCTTAAGGTTGGTTGAAAGGGAAGAGATATCGGAGGTCTTTGACCTACCAAGGGTATTGTCCCTAAAAATTGGGGTTTAACCAAGCAAAATCGCACTGCCACCTACATGGTGATTAAAGCTACGGATAACAACAGGCGTAAATCTTATCCCTTGTCGTTATGAATTTCATAGAGTTGTTCTAAAATAACCATTGATCAGGTAGGCTAAGTAACAATATGTTAAAAGGAGGGGTTTTTGAAACATGTAGATGATCACAATTTTTTCTACGAATGCAGAACAACATACAAACATTCAATTTTAAATTTTAAGGGAAGAAACATGTTTTGGTTTTTAAACAAAGTTTTAATTTCTTAAAAATATGATCATCAAACTAATCGTTTTCTGCTCTCTAATAAAAATTAATAATATACGTTTACTGTCACTCCCAAATACTTAATATACATTTCAAATTTCTTTTTAAAGCGCATATGAATGCAAAACAAATAAAAACTTACCAATGGAAAAGTTTAAGGGTATCCATTACGTTCGGAACCGTGATTTTGTGAAAAATAATAATTTTCATGATATTTATTTAAACTAGATTAGAATACATGTATAAAATTGTTTTAGGACATTTTGACAAAAAAATTATTAAATACAATATTTTGAAAATTAATTTGGGAATAACCTTTTTCAAAATGTTCTCTTTTAAAAATGCTTATATTATAATTATTTTACCTGTACATTGCTAGACCTCTGTACCGAGACTCAACTATAATTTTGAAAAATTCGCATTATTTTCAGAGTTAAAAACCATTTGAAATAATTATCGGCGTTTTTTTTTAAAAATTTTCTTCCCTCTTTGTCGTAAAACATGGATAACCCAATTCTAAGAAATATATTTCAAAAAATTCTAGTTGAGCCTCTGTACATAAGTCTGAGCTATATACAAAAAAAAATATTGTTATAATAGAAGCATTTTTCACTAAAGGAAATATTTTGAAAATTGGTAAATTTTATGTTCATTTTTGTCAAAATATTGTCTAAATAAATTTTTTGCTTAATACTATTCTTTGAACAATTTTATATACATTTTCTAATCTATATATAAGTGACACTAAATATCATAAATATTATTCATTTATATGCTTTTTTGCAAAATCACTGTTCCGAACGTAGTCGGATACCTTAAACAATGAAAAAAATTATGCTCCAGGAAATCTTAAGGTGTACTTCTTACTCTATGGCAGGGATGACGATCCAGTGGCACGCGTGCCATTAATGGCACGCGACACATTATTTTTGGCACGCCAGTGATCAAAATGGTTTGCATTTTATTTCAAAATTTCAAAGTTCAGTGTGAAGTATTATGAACAAACGCGAGTGATGGGTCGGGGGGCGGGGAAACATACTCATTTGTTATTGTCTTGCCTTAGTTACGTCGTAGACTGCAATTGCTTATAATGTAAATTTTGTCTACGCATAGCATAGACAATTTCATTGACACGACTGTATTTTAAAGTTTATATGTGTTGTATTTACGAATTTTAACTGTTATTTAACATGGCTAGTTCAGCAAAAGAACAAAAAGTGCAAGATAGTAAGTATAACAGAGTATTTCAAATTTGGTGGACCGAGAAACATGGTATTATTAGTAAAGGCGACAGAGCGATGTGTGTTTTATGTTCTAGAATAGTTTTATACAGAACGCGTCGTCTTTAAAACGGCATTTTGAAGCAAATCACAAATCCTCTTGTCAAAAAAAAATGAGCCACAGCAAAAATAATTAATTTCTTAGAAATCGTTTGGCAGATGACTCAAATTCATCATGTATTCTACAAAAAGTAACATCTTACAATCCTAATATAAGTTATTTGTCGTCCAATCTGCAATAACAGAAGATACACTAATTTTACTCTCTCTTTAATTTGAATTACACTTATAACTAAAACATTTATAACTGTACAGTGTACAAGGTTTCTTTTCATAGTAAATAAGAATTTTGTGTTGTTAGTATTTAGCTTTATTATTTTCTCAATAATAACAAGTCAAAATTATTTGATGACACGTCTGTACCTCATTAAACAGTTCTTTAGAAAAAAATGGCACGTTGATACATAAAGGTTCGCCACCCCTGCTCTATGGTGTCTAATTCTAAAAATGTTAAAATTGTTGATTCCCTCATGATGATTGTTTTATTTCAGGGATTACGATATATGGGATTCACCCTTTTAATGTGCACATTTTTTCTCGTTGTGAATGAATGTTAAATGAGGTGTAACTGCGCATTGTAGTAAGTTTTAGTCCTATGGATCGTTATGTGACAGTCAACAACAAGAATTATTCAAACACTGCAGCCTAAGGGAGGTAATGTTTGGGTCTAACTTCCTATTTGGATAATCGTGTGCAAGGCATAGAGAGATATTACAAGGGGTATCCTTGGATATTTTATAAAATGAAGTGTGATAAAACATGCTAAATCTTCAGAGCATATTTTGGTATGTCTGCTTGGAATCAAGGGAAACGTGAGTATCTCATAAATGGAGAGGTCTGCAAAACAATCTGGAAAGACAAAGGGAACTTTGGATACTATTAAACAAAAATTTTTAATATGTCTACAGCCCGAATAATGAATATTAAATGCGTATTTTAGACCTTATTATAATTAATACATAAGAAAATTAGGCAAATAAAGATAGTTCAAAGTAAATAATATGAACCAATATATCTGGATATAACTTCATTGCGTCGCAATATTTTCCTCTGAAGAAAATAATAATATCACCAAATGCCAGTAGTAAGTTTGGGAATGCAGATGAAATTGAATATATAAATTACAATTCTTGAGCTGAAGAAAGTACTGTATGTGCTATTCAATGCTAAATGGTTTTATAACAAGACTTAATCAGAGATATTGATTTCCCTAAATTCATTACTAAGAGCTTGTTATCCTGAATTTTAAATGTGAAAGTTATTGGACAGAATTGCCTAAATCTGTCAAAGAAAGTGTCATCAAATTTTTCATTCTTCAAAAAAATCTTATTTTTATTTTTTTTCCTGGAGAACGGTCAGAACATTACATGTGACTTTTACTGCTTACATCTGAAAAATATTACAATATATCTGATGAAGAAATTGCATGATATAATAATTAAAGACGTCCATTTTATTGCTGACCATGAACCTGCTCACGCATTATGAAATGCGTTTGAAAAATAAAATGGATATGACTCTGAATTTTTGCCAAATCAGTGTCATTCTCCAAATAATTCAATAAACTGCTTTATCTTATTTTTCAAAATTACAAAATTATTCCAGGGTTGGAGATTTGACAAAACAAACGATGTCATTTAAGATAAGGGGAATGATTTTCCAAGCAGTCTGCTCATTTCTAATGAATGAAGAAGCAATGGGAGAAATATATTAATCTGAGTAGTATATATGGATTATATAAGATGATATATAATCTAATTTATACTCTTTTGAATAACACACTAAATTAGTTTCAATACAATTAAAGAAATAATTTTAATTGTGAAACAGCTGGTAAGTACCATACAAGTGATCTTATTGTTGTATATTTGAAGTTTCTTATGTGCCTCAGTATTGGTAAGTTACCTGAAACTCTCTCTCTCAAAATTTATATAAGTGAACAGTTCAAAAAATTTATCCCATTGTTAACTAATTCATTAAGAAAAAATAACTCTCAACTGCACTCTTATACTTCAAATATTTATTAAGGATTCAAAACTTCTAGTTATTCTTTTTCAATAAGCGATTCAGTAATTTTTACTGAAATTGCACTTAGTTTTTATTGTATTGCTTTTTACTTTCTTGAAACATTCAAAATAATTTATATATATATATATATATATATATAAATTATTTTGAATATATATATATATATATATATATATATATATATATATATATATATATATATATATATATATATATATATATATAAGTTTTTATAAAAAAAATAAATAAATTTAAAACCATAAGTTTTACGAAAGCTTTTATTAATATATATTCTACAATATTCATTTCCTTTTTAATGTTTTTTGCGCTAAAATGAAAATGCGCTTTTTGTTAAACTTTTTCTCAAAATTGCTGCATATACAATTACTTGGTGCATATAATTCATACTTACAATCCTAGGCTTTTCAAAAAGAAAATATAAATAAATGCGGAATATTACTGAGTAGAAAGTTTCAATGCAAAAGAAGTTTCTCATTTTATACATTTTACAACTGGAATTAAACCATTACTTACATTGGATTTTTGAGAATTAGTTGAAATCATATTGTATGAGATATGAAAAGAATATGCTGACTTAGTAGTACTCATATAGTTTATATAGCTAATTCCGTAATGGGTTTTTGATAAAGTCAAATTGTTACTTCAGGTTTCTAATGATATTCGAAAGTCAATTTACTCTCGGACACAAGATTACTCAGCTATTTTCTACACTATAAATGCATTAGATATGCAGGCTTAAAGGTTATTATTGTGAATTCCTAATAATGCTTCCCATTTCTAAAACAGTCTCGATGCCCCATCTTAAGCTTTATGCAAATGTCTTCTTTTGAACTAAAAATGCTTCCTCTTTTATTTTTGTTTTCACTTTATTAAATATTTTACTCTCAATAAACCACTTATCTCGCAAAATTCCTAAATTCTAACTGAATATCTCTTTCACGAAGATAAACATTTATTTCCCTCTTAATCTGCATCAGCTAATAAGAATTTCCTTTTAAAATTTATCTCCCTTATAAAAAAAATAAATAAAAGTTATGCTTTTAAAGTAAACAATAAGTTGTTTCCTCTACGGCTCTTGAATTCAAAAGTTTGTACTGAGTTCTACCGCTTTTTCTTTTTTCTTTAACTTTTTTTATAGCTTTGCTTGATTTATGAATTGTTGGAAATAAACCTTCAACATGCTTTCGCCTCAGTTTTCTACCTTGACTGGAATTTTTGCCAAGGGAAATAGCAACAGATCGGGATGCTATTTTTTTCCCCCCAAAACAAACGTCCCCATCTGATGTATAATTTTGGGAATTTATGTTTTTCCTAAAAGACATCAGTTCTTCCTTTGTATATAAATGCACGTGATCTGTTTTATTAAAGGGGGTTGAGGGTTTTTTGTGGGGTTTGGGATATAGGCACTGTCTTATTTTTTCCCCCCTTTTAGGGTCGGGAATCCCCCTGACCAAAACCCCGCCAAACCCCCGGGGAGCACTGCAGGGGAAAATTACTCAGACGAATGGCTATACAGGGAAACCCCTGGGAGAAAGACTTCCCCTTTGGTGTGTTTTTTAATGTATCATTAATTATATCATCATCATTAATAAATTATTTACATCATCCTAAGGTTGTGTCATTATGTCCCATATTATTATGACTGTTTCTTAAGTTGTTAGCATGGTTGAATGTTGGATTAATACGGTTAGATTCGGGAATTTATCTGTTTGTTTTAATGTTAATAAATTCAATGTTTAATGTTTTTCAGCTTTGATTCACTGGTTCTTGAGTCTCACTGCTTAAATGATCGTGGATTAATATCATTGTAAATCTCATCAGGATCATGCCTCTTTTTTTTCTAATTATAGCAACCAAGTATAATGTTTTAGATAATTTTGGATTCATTATAGACAAACAATTTAATTCTAATTATATGCATTGTGCGAAACTTTGATGCATTGTATAATATTATAGAATTATGCTATATAAGAATTCAGGTACTTTATATTGTATCAATGTGTAGGCAGCATTTAAATTTAAATTTGATGTAGAACTTATATCATGAAATTATATGAAGAGGTCTTACATTGTATTGTCATTGGCCAATGATTTCATATTTTGTTTAATTATACTTATGCATGATATATGTATTTGTTGTTTTTTTTTAAATTACAGGTGCGACTAAAAGGGAGGGGGAACTTGTTGGAAATAAATCTTCAACCTACTTTTGCCTCAATTTTTTATCTCACCTGGAATTCCCACTAAGCGAAGTATAAGCATATCGTGATACTATCCAGCCTTCAGTTGAATGAAACGCTCGAATATCTGTAGCTGCCGAGAGGACACATCACAAGACAGAAATTTTCCAGAACGTAAGGAATTCCATGCTGCGTAGCTGTCAGACCTACCAGACGACTTCTGGACGTCATTCGGGACAATTTATGTACTACAACATTTCAATAAATTGTTCTGTTTAATTGATGTGTTTTTATTTCTGTTCTTTTGACATGAATTCGTCTTTAAAATTGCTTCCATAGTGGAAGGCAATTAAAAAAAATGAATGATAACGAAGTCGGGGGATACAATTTGGTGTTGCAACTCACTGCCTATCTATAATCTCTATCCAAAATTCAATCCCACCACTGGCTAGCTAAAGGATCAAAGAATTTATTAAGCCAAGTAAGGGCTGGGACTCATCGCACGCGTTGAAAGGGGGAGCACCGCCATTTTGAGGTAATTTTGCCACGTATCGCGATTTCCATTAAGTATATCTTTTGATTCGGAGAAGCTGCGATGTTCCTTTCTCAGTCAATCGTCAGCTCTCTTCAAAATCTATTGATTGTAAATAAAACATTGGTGTAAAATAGTGACAATGAGTATAACAAGGTGTTAAATTTTTTAAAAAAAGTTTTATCAAAAATATATAATGTCGGTCTATATACGTCAAATTTTAAGTTAAAATACAAAAATTTATATACAAAAAATTTCACAAACGAATTTTCTTTAAAACCCCTTTTAAGCTAAAGGGGGGCGGGGAACCCTGAAAAAAGGAAAAATTTGACCGAGTGGATCGGGGGCCTTTGCACCCACGGGATATTTTAAATTTTGCAAGGATAATGAAATCGGTTTATTTTAAAACCCCCGGACTGTAGGCCGGATTGCGTACGATCGTCGTTTATTAAGACACTTTGGGGACCTTTGGGCACTTTTCCCTTCGTCGTTTTTTTACACCTTTCAGGTAAAATTTGGTGTGGGGATCGTCTTTTTCTTCTTTTTTGAACCCAAAAAACTTTTCCCCCTTTTAAATTTTTAAAATAACTGACTTTCCTGTCGCCTTGTAAAATCCCCCCCGGATTGGAAAAGGGGGAACACGTTGTCCCCTCGAATGGGTATTTTATCCATCCAACGGGGGTTTTCCTTTGAGTTGGGGATTTAATACCCCCAGTATCATCTCGACTGTCATTCATGCAGATAAGTCGGGGATCCCCAATAAACCCCCTTGGATGTGGACACAATTTGCAGCAGCAAAGGGAAATTGGATGATGATCGGGAATTTACTATGTAATGGAGATTAAACCCAACTTTCCTTTTCCCCCTAGCCCCAACCCAAAAAGAATAGTTTTTCCGGGACCCGGTGTTGTTTTTATTTTATCCCCCTTTAAAATGCCCTTTTTTATCGCGCACTCAGAAGACATCTCTACTGATTTAATCATCAATCGATCTGATTATTTGACAATCAGCGAGACTTCGATGGAAGATTCCATGCCAGTGAATGTTCCTGATTTTGATCTAAAATCGTATTGTAATACCAGCAGACAAAATTTGAACTCCCTGTCAATGGCATTATCCCATAAAGCACCCAAAAGCCGGGGGGAATAACCATATATCGCAACAAAAATTTACCCCTTAAAAATAGATTTAAAAATCTTAATTTTTTGGAAAATTTAAATTTTTAAAGGTAAACGCAAAAGGCTGGTGGGGGTGTTCTGTGTAGTAAACGTAAAGGTCAAGGGCCTCTTCAAATTCATACTTGGATGTGAGTGCATCCATCCGGGGACAGCGCTAGCAAAAATTAAACACTTTATGTTACGATTGCTATTAAAATATTCCAAAAACATATCTAAAATTATACCTGGTTATGATCATGATCTTACTACACCAATTATGATGGAGATTTTAATGCTATTGTCTCACAAGACCATTCATTGCCCGGGTCAATGTTCTACGAGTTCAATTTGTCTTACATCGAAACTTCTCCAAAAATGTTAGACAATACCTATATTGATTTAACATTTACCAGAAATCTTGATGTATCCTGTATGCCATTCGTGTCGTACTCTTTTCGTATCACAGACCTATAATTAATAAAGTTATATTATAACACAGTAATTATATGTTTACTTGATTCCTTTCCTAAAACCGTTGAAAGAAAATAGTTGGCATCATAAAAAAAATAAATAAAAAATAAAAAAAAAATTGGAAATCCGGAGTACTTTTTAGTGTTTAAATATGATTATGACATACCCAAATAATGATTTTTTTTAAAAGTATTCCCCTTTTGACCCCCTTACGCGCACACGGTCGTGACACGACCCCAAAACCCCTCTTTTTTCCTTTGCTTGTCCCCGGGTCGTAAAGAAAAGGTTTTTGCGCCCTGCATTCTTTTTGCTATTCTGAGTCGCCTATGTACCACCTACACACCCTTCGAATTTGTTGGTCGGGTAGCAAATAATTCTGTGTATCGTTTTCTTTTTAACTTTTATAAACATTGATGTGTCGACACCTTATTTTCTGCTTATACCTTCAAGAAATTCTATGACATTGAAATAAAAAATACTGTTAATGACCGAATACTCGTATTTTCGTATATAAAGATATTAGGTATTCCAAACTTTTCACAAAGCTTTAATAAACTTTTTCCTAATTATCGTACTTATTTCTATTTTAGATAATTTTATATAATGTTAAAACGATTAATAAATTTCCTTATTGCTAAGATTCTTCCTTCATTCCATTGCTATTAAATGTTTCCCTTAGTCGTTTTTTAGAAATTTCAAGTTTTGTGTTCAAGTTTCCCTTTTCCCCGGAGTTTTGCAACTTTGGGAATTTTGATTGCTCACCGTGAAACCAAGTTGAGCCTCAGTATGGTGCAGTAGTTTCATGAAAGCTACTCCTAACTGTCAAAGTGAATAGTGGTGCTAGCATCTGAAGTACTGTCAAAGTATTCAAATGTCATCACCACTATATATTTACTGGAAATGCAGCAGTAAGGTGGTCAGAAAAAAGGCGTTTCCCTATAAAAGGGAATTTTAAAATTATATGCCTAAAATTCTTCATCACTTTTTGAATATGTATTTACAATTTTTTATTAAAAGTAATTGCTTAACATATACAAAGGGATGTAACTAATAACAAGACATACATATCTCTTTCAATCTCTTTTTTGTATCTTGCAACACACATAAAAAATGTGAATTATTTATGTTGTGATTTTTGGGGTTCCATCTCTTTCCCTCTAGAAAAATTTGATTTGTGGGGAGTAATAATTGATCCCCCAAATTTGCCATAATGAAAAAATTTTTACCAATTCAAATAAAATTTAAAAAACAGTTTTACGTTAGAATGAAAAGTGATGAAAAAAACCTAAATTCTAGGCAAATAATCGCCTGGAATTCTAACCGTTTAACTTTTAGTAACGTTATCCTGTGAATCTCATTTTTCTTTAATTTCTTAGACTTACTAAAACCCGTTCTATAATTACGATTCTAAGATTAATTTCTTACTATCAGCTCCCAGCGCTCAGCTTCCTTTCTCCTTCTTCCTAGCGATTACAAAACCTTCACTATATATCTACTAACCAATCTGAATATCACGGTTTTTTTTGTTTGTTTGTTTTGAGAGGATTGGCAGTGAAATAACTCAATTCTCGTCCCCAAAGATTCCGCAAGAGGATTAGTATGAAGACACGATAAAGCACCGTCATAATGTAAGTTTGATTAGATAAACCCCCCAGTTTTTTAACTATTTATAGCTATAAAATATGCCGATCTTTAAAATAGATCTGATGAAATGTATTTAATTAGTACTTGGTTATTTGGGTAACAAAAATAACTTTCTTTTTAAGAAAAAAAAAGGATGTTTAGAAATAATCTCCTCTTTGGAATTAGACTTCTTTCATATTCATAAATGTATAAAGAAATGATTAAAAATTAAAAGTCATAGGAACTGCCTAAGGTTAAAACTTTAGTCATATACTATTAAGCGATGCATGCTTGTCTATGACAATGTAAAATATGGTAAATATTCCTAATTATCTCGCAATGCATTTTGTTACGAAACCATCATTTCAATTTCCTGATCAATGATATTTATAGAGTGATTCAGTTTGCCAATCTACTATATCCCTTAGCATTTCAATCTAATGAAAATCTAATAACTATATGTATAATGAAGATTATTAAAGCAAGAAGGTAGTTCAGAGTTACGCATGTTGTACAGAACATGCAAAAGTTGAGAAAGAGTTCCAAAAATGGTATGAAGGGTACGCACAATATCCTCAACGTATTTTTGGTGTTATAAAGATGTACACTAGATTATTAGAATCATGGTAGTTATAAATACTGTTATGAAAGGAAGAACTCCTCACTCTAGTACCAAAAAAGAGATTTTATATCTAAAAAATGATTTTACTTCTATTAGAAATGAAAAATAAAGCTAATTAGTGCCACTGACTTCGACTCCTCCAAATGCGGATTAGGTAGTCATTTGTCTAAGATTGGATCCGGCTTTATCACTGAAATAAATTGCTAACAGTCATGATGAATCATCGGCCCCTTTTTCTCTGGGGAATACTTTCCCATAACCCGGGATCACTCAATATAAAAAAAAACCCAAAACTCGCGGGGTATCTTAAAACAAGGATGTTTTTAAATTTTGTTATTAAAATTAAAAATTTGTATACAAAAGTTAAAAAAAAAGAAAAGTAGAAAATACAATATGTTTATCACATTTTTCATACGTAAACTTATTTTTTTTTTATTTTTACATTTTTTTAAACTCCCCTTTTAATTTTTTCGTGAGTGAATGCTGTTTTTACTGGATCTGGGTTTTTTTAAAATGTATTCTTTTTTAAAATAAAAATATAGGAGTAAAATTTTTTATTTTTTAATTCAAAAAAATTTTCAATTTCTTTTCTCTTATTGTTCCAGCAATGATTTTTTTTTCTTTTCAAAAGTTCATCTGAAAATGGATAAAATAAGTACCAATTGTCTCCTTTAAAACTACGTTCTTCCCAAATGTTTTTGTATCTCTATATATAAAACATCTGGGATTTTTGGGGGTCATACTTTTTTTTATACTCTTCATGATTTTTCCTTTTCATCATTTAAAACGAAGAGGGAAATTTTTTCATTCCCAAAATACTGTTGAACTATATGTATTAAACTTTTTTATCTATTAAATACCCAAATATCCCCATTTCCTCATCATAACCACAATAATACGCCTTTATGGGGTTTAAAACGTATGCTCATGCATTCAGAATAACTGTGATTCCCCGGGAGGGGGATGACAAACCCGGGGGGGTATCCAGAAATTATTTTTTTTTGCAATGCCCTTCAAAAGGAAAGGCCTTAAAGTCAGCTACACGAAAAACTATCTATTTTCTAAAAAAAAAAAAATTTAGAAGGAGCGTTAAATTGTGGGCGGGTTGGGGATGGGATTCCCCAAAAGAAGGTGCCGGATAATGTGGGCAAAAACAAACAACAGGCTTCTTTAAATGTAAGAATTTTAGAGTCCCCCAAAGACATGTTAAAAATACCATTTAATAAGATACCATGGATGTTTTTTTAAAACCAATGTATCATAGGGATAGGGTTTGGGGGCCCCTTTTTCAAAAACAAAAGGTTTTTTTTTGAAAGAATTTTTAATACAATAAAATTTGCAATAAAATTTAAATTATGTAAAAGTAAGTATTGGCAGATAACTTGGAATCATGAACCCAGCTTTAGTTGCATTAGTATTTGGTACATAATTACTATCAACCATTTCTAACACTAAATAGGTAATATAAAAAAAAAAAAATAAAAAATTCCTCCCAAATTTTAACAAAAAAAAATTTTTTTTTCCGGCTTTTTTTTAAATATTTTCATTTTTTCTGTAAAATATGCATATACATATGACAGAATCCCCAATAAGTAAAAAAAAAGCGATTTTTTCTTCCTTTTTTATTTTTTTTTTTTAAAACATGGTTTTACTTTTTTGGATTTTTTTTATTTTTGAAAATTTTTTTTAAAAAAAATTTTTTATTTAATAAAAATTTTTAAATATTTTAAATTTGGTTGAGGGTTGAACCCAAATTTATTTGGAATTGGAAAAATAAAACGTTTTTCCCTTTTTTTTTTTTAAAATTTTTTTACTAAAAAATTTTATTAATTCTTTTTTAAAAAGGGGGAAAAATATTTGAAAAAAAATTTCCGTTAAAATTTTAAAATTTTTCCTTTTTTTTTAAAAAAAAATTAATTTTAAATTGAATTTATTTTTACAAATTATTTTATTAATGAATTTTTTTAAAATTTTTAAAAAATTAAACAAGGGAGCGAAAAAACTTTTTAATTGTGGAATTTTTGGAAAAAAATAACTTAACGTGTTTTTTTTTTCATTTGGAAAATTTTAATTGATCTAGGAATAATTAAATGGGATAGTAATAAGGTAATCATTTTTTTACAACGAAATGGAGGACGAAATATTTAAGAAAAAATTACAACGTACATATATGAAAAGTTTTTCTTTTTTAATTCAAAGAACAATACTCTAATTACACTTACGTACCTCTTCATTTTTTACTTAAACGAGTAGTTTTCCATTGAATGATTTTTTTTGTCTATATATCATTTTCTAATACATTGGAAATTTCAGAGCAAGAAATATCTTTCATACTGAACTTTGCTGTAGCTAAAGTATCAACATTCAATCTTGATTTCTCACCTGTCCAGACCCCATTGCCAATCGAAAAAAACTATTTCAAGTGCTGCATTAGTTCCAGGAGAGTAACGTAATTCATGTAATTCAACGTAAATTCAACAAGAAAAATTAAATTTACACGTGGAATGTGTTCATTTTAGAAATGGTTCAATATTTCCACCGTTCTTTTATCAATTTCAACATGTTGATTTTCCCATTGTTTTAGTTTATCGGAATTTAAATATACATGCAGATAATTGTGATCGATTTCAGTAAGAGGCAATTTTCTGTATTAGCCCAATTTACTTGCGATAAAGTAAAAACCCACCATTGGAAAACTGTTATTTCCTTCAATATTTGTTTCACCCCATTCTTCGACGTATTGCTAACATGTTTGTTTAAAATTCTGCCCTGCTTTGATAAATGTTTCCGTTATGCCGGTATTTGAATTTTTTATTATTAAAAAAATAATTTTTTTTTAAAATCGTGATTTATGTTAAAGGGCACAAATCGTTCAAATTAAGACTAAATAGCTGTACTTAAAATATGTTCGCCTTCAATGTTTTGTGTGTGTGAATCGTTTTCTGAAATGCATGGTTATGTACAAAATACATCAATAACTCCTATAATTCATACTTTACCAGGAGCATGACGCGTAATTATTAGGCCTGGCATCTCTGAATACAAATATTGATATAGTTTTAAAATACTGAAAAGGAAGATAAGTAGGAGGACACGTTTCGAGGAAGGACAAAACCTATAAAGGAAGAACTGTCCTCCCTAAAGCAGGATGATTGCTCACCTGAATAATAATATTTCATTGATTAATGTCGAACTCATAAAACTTAATAACTAGCTCAAAGCATCCAATAATATGCAGGAAGTTCAACAAAGAACGCAAAAAATTATTTCCAAAAATATATAAGCAAGCATTAATGTTATGCTTGCAAAATAAATTAAAACAACCCAAACTTTCTGTATTTGGACCCTTTTTTCAATCAAAATTTTCAGCCCCCCCTCTCCATCTTTGTATTTTGAATTCAATAATAATATACTTGTACGTAAAACTACAATAAGACTTAAATTATAAAACGTATACATTATCAAGATAAATATTATATTTTGTATATAATTTTATAACATGCCCATAGGGTCATTGGTAATTTTTAAACTTGTTCTTAACTTAGTACTGTTAAATTAATTATGAAGCACATCATGCAGTTCAGATACATTTATAAGTGTATTATATCAGTTCAAATGTGTATTTTTTTATGTTAGAATGCATTTTGCTTTGATTCCTTTCAGTAAATTAATTTTTGTTTTAAAATTATCATTTGTTTTTGACTTTCTGATATACTCACGCCCCTTTGTAGGGTTATCATGTCCCCCTAGGGGCGCACCCCACAGTTTGAGAAAAACCGAATTATAAGATAAACAAATAATTAAAGCAGTAATAAGCTTTGTGAATGCAACCCAGGTATAAAAAGTCAACGTTTATTTTATTTGTCAAAATGAGAGCGGCATGGCTGATGTTTATTTTTCAAATGTCATTTTAATACATTTATAGGCTCCACAGTAAGGAAATGTTGCATCCTAGTAAAGGGAAATATAATTGGAGATTTTATAATTATCAAAAACTGGAAGTAGATTTTTTGAATATATATTTAAGGTACTGATTCCTCCTAAAAAACTGTCTTTAATTTCACAATATTAGTTCCTAAGGCTAAGATAGCACTATTATTTTACTGTGATTATTTAATTTTAAATTAATTGTTTTCTCAAGATTCCATTTACAAATTAGTTTTAAACCATATATTATATATATATTTAAATGTATATAATTTAATCACAACTTATATAATAATCAATTAAAAAAATTGAAATTATATGAACCTTATAACATTAAATCCCATTTCAAAATATCAATGGCGAATATAGAAGATAAAATTTCAACGTTTTCAAAACAAAATTAAAAAAATATATAAAATAAAAATTTATAAAATATCCAAGTGCAACCTCGGACTTAGGAACGATAAATTTTAAACTTAGTTTGATACCCCCCTTCTCCCTATTGAAACTTGGAAAATTTAAATTTTAAAAATACCCAACTAAAAAAAATTTAAAAATTAAAAATAAAAATAAAAAAATTAAATTTTTAAAACTTGAAAAAAAACTTTTCCCCAAATTCGCATTCTGAAAGATATTATAACATTAAAAAAATTAAAATTCTAAAACAATTAAGTGATAATATAAGTGAACCATCGAACCCAAAGATGAAACCCATTTTTAAAAAAATAGTTGTATAGGTAAAAAAAATGGCTAAAATCGGAAAGTTAAAATTTAAAAAACCCCAGTATTTTCCCAAAATGAATAGCGTAAATCTTTAAAAACTGATATATATATATATAATTTAAATTTTAATATCAATACAAAATTACTAAAAAATATCTTAAAAAGCTATTTGCTTGACCCAAAAGAAAAATTATACCAGTATAATTACTTAAGTTAATAATAGTTATTTATATGAATATTTATTTTTTATTAAACATGATTAAAAACATTACTTAATTTTTTAAAGACAAATTAAACAGTAAGCATAGCGATGTAAAAGGTACGCGTAAAAATTCTCCCCATACTGCAATGATAAACAGAAATATTCAACCTTCTTTCCAAAAATTTCGGAAATTTAGTGCAAAATAACAAGTACATATACCGTTAATGTTAATTCTTTTAAATTAGAATGCATATTCAAAAGGAAAAAATATTATTTATTTAGTATCTTTTTCGAAAATTTTCTTAAGTTTAAATTTTTAAAAAATAAAAATAAGAAACTGCAAAGATTTTATAAATTTTTTATTTATTAATTTACATTTTTTATGTATATATTAAACTTTTCTGTAACCTTTACAATTTGAATAACTTATATATATATATATATATATATATATTTTTTAGATGTCACTTCTTTTTTACTTTTTAGTAGCCAAACTTAATAAAAGATACATTACGGAATAACATCTCATGAATATCAAAGATGGTAAAAATTTATTCATTCAAATATTACAAATCGAGAGAGGTAATATATGAAGGAATACGGACTTGAAAATATTCTGTGCGCTTGTCCCTGCCTTCTTATAGGAAATCGATTGAGAATCAAAATATCAAAATTATTCAGATATGCCTTATCAACTGTGGCACAGAGAAGTAGAATTTCAGTTTGGCCGGAATGTGTCCCGACAGCGGATATTTGTCGCTAGAGAAATTTTCTAGAGCTATTGAATTTCAAGACTTCCCAACAGGAAAAAGAGATTTCACTGTCTCCCCCATATGTATTGGAGCATTTGATAGGTTTTGTAGAAAACACTTCCGGAAATTGATTCCGTATTTTCAAAACATTTTCCTGTTTAGCAATGCATTGAATTCCTTGCAAATAATAGGTTTTTAAGAAGGTAAAAAAATCTGAGACCCGTGTTTCATGCCTTGGGGAATGTGATGCTTAATGAAGGTAGAACGCGTTATTTGCACTCTTTTTAGAATGTTTTATGTGTTATGATTGATGAGAACGTTTAACTGCCGTTTTTTGTATTATATTCCTAATTCTTATGCAAGAATACCGTTTTTTTAAGAAAAATTAAATACAATATAGCTTTTGAAATCCCATGCCTGGTAAGAAATTTCAAAGGAAGAATACATTGTAAAATTAAATTAGGTATATTTGCTAAAATCTCGTAAAAATTAACTAGATATAAGTAAGGAATTGAAATTTTCGAGCTATTCCATGTTTAAAATACTACTACTGACTTTCGACGTTAATGCTTACAAGTTGTTAAACTGTTTTTTTTTATATAAAATTGTATGAATCTACACAATGTTTTAATAAATGTGAAATAAACTGTGTGTGTGTGTCAACCGTTTTGAATTATCTTCGAAAGCCGTAATGAGAGATATTTTGGATATGGCATATGCATATAATAACTATAAGTGGATGAGTATCCTTCTTTGGATTTTTATAACAAACTACTTTATTATTATATAATTATGCTTACTAAATTTTAAAGTTATTTAATTTTTTTTTTAGTGCATTTACAATAATTAGAACTTTTAAAGTATATATTTGTTTTTGTAAATGTGTGCTCAGGAGCAGTAGATAGAGTTTTTTCTGAACCAATTTTTTAATAAAGAAATGCTAGGAATAAATAACAAATCAAGCTTCATTAATCTTATGTTTCCACTTGGATGTAATATTTTCCTTATTTCCATAAAGAATATAATAATGTGCATTATTGGTAACATGCTTGCATTTTATGTTTAAACGGAAATTATTTCCAATTTATATTTGAATATACTGTTTTACCAAAATATAAACGTATATTATTTGTGTTTTCTATAGACACTTTTACAACCATTTGTGCATTTTTAAATATATATAGATAGATAAAATGCCACACTATATTCTGAAAAATTAAGTAAGCAAATGAAATAGAATCAATAAACATTCATACTATTTAAAAAACCATGTTAACTATAATTTAAGACAAATACAAAAAATCCAATTTCTTTTTATTTCAAAATAGCTATAGATTTTAACTATTTATTAATCTCAAAAGTTTTTTAACCTTTATATATATATATATATATATATATATATATATAATAGCTTTCAACCGGGAAAACAGCTAAAGCGATGACGAATTTGCAGTGAGATCCTCTACTGTAGTCACATGGCAGGCACAGGCAATTTCAGGTGGACCCAGAAGAAAAATCCAAAAGATTGAGGTCTGGAGAGCATGGAGGACAGACAACAGGTCTACAGCAACCAGTCCACCTCACGGAATATGTAGCATGAAGGTGGTTACACATCCCAATTAAAAAACGGACTGTTTTATTATTGTGCATAAACCATACATTATGGTGTTCAGTGGCCGCTACTCTCTCCAACAATTTCGGATCAAGTGGGAAATTTGCACACGGGCAAGTTTTTTCAACACTATCAGCTGCTCCAAATCCTTGCATTTGGTTGGTCAATTCCCTCGAATGGCTGCTATTATAGAAATTTTTGTCGACTAAGAGTGGTTTGTTTTATGTTGAATTGTCCCCACATGTTTCTTGCTATCCCCCCTCTTAATTTGATGGTTAAATTCAGCAACACCCTGTATGTGTATATATATACATATGTAGATCCATAGATAGATGAATAGATATAAAAGAAAGATAAACACATCTACATTATATCTTGGACAAGGAGAGAGAGAAAGAGAGAGAGAGAGAGAAAAAATTTAAATTAGTTTTACTCAAAAATGGGTGGCTTGATGCTGGTACAATCAATTCCTTTATATGAAAAATGAAATAAGTTTCATGTTTGGTAAGATGCCATAAGTAAATTGTATGAACAATTGCTATATACAAAAACTGCCAAAGTCAACTTTATTTAGTAGTGAAATTCCAGAATGGAACAATTTATTTTTTGATACGGACATCAGGATTGAAAGTTCAAACCTCATTTGAGTGATATTCAGACCTAAGAGGTCCTTGCTTCGATCCACAGAAATAAAAATACATCTGATAATTTTCAATTTTTGAAGAAATGGAAAATATATTACTAAATATAAAATATTTATTTAAAAATTATAAAAAATATATTTTGTACTCAAACGTTATTACTCTTAATCGTGACTGCTATCGATTGCTCTTTCCCCATGTCCCGAGTTCGAGCCCAGTACCAATAAAGACCAACCGTGTAGGGGAGCGATGCACGTTAAATTTGTCGAGAGCTCAAATATCCTCCCTTTGGTGTGGTGTGGTAGTTATTAGAGGGGGTTCCAGCTCAGGTAACGTCCTCGTCACTTGACCATGTTTCATAATTACTAGGTCCGTCACCAAAAGCCCTCTATAGCTGAGCAGTGCGACGTAAATATTCACTCACTCACACTCCCTCCCCAAGGTTCGAAATTACAAGCACCGTCATATAGCCCTCGTGTAGCTTTGTAGTACGGCATTCATGCAACACAAACTCACTCCTCAGCGTTGCAAAGTATATATTAGAAAATGGCTCTTTTATACCTTATTTGCCTTTTTTTAATGAAAACTTTTCTTTTTTCACTCGAACGTCTGACGATTACGGTGCTTTAACATTCAAGTGTTGTGTAATCATTTTTATTTTCTCAAGACAAAAAAAAATGATTTTAACAATTCCCTTTGTGATCAATTTAATTCGTATTCACTACATCGCAAATCCATTTTCAAAAAATAATTCAACTCTAAAGTAGCCACGCAATCATTACCGAAATTAGTGGGGCAAGGTCAACCCCAATCATTTTTTTGCAATTAGTTTTATCATACTAGATAAAAACTATACTCCCAGTGATTTATTTAATCAAGAGAAAGTATACTTTTTTACTTTTAAGGAATTTTCAGTTTTTCTTTGACAATTTGAGAAAAAATACTTAAGCATACCGAACTAAAATGTACAGGACTTTAATAAAGGACACAAATCACAGGCAATTGTCGCTAACATTACATGAATGATACTTGCATGCAAAACTATGATACTCTGTTTAAGTTATTGTAGTTTTATTGTCCTTTGATGAACGACAAATAACATGTGAATCTTTTCTTACTTGTGTCTATTTAACAGTGAGGAATGTGTCTTGAGTTATACTTTTGATTTCACATTTTTGTCGTGAAGCTTTTTAGGTAGGATTCGAAAATATTCCTCTCGATTTACAAGACTCATGCGCATCGTTTTTCTCTCAATTTTACTTTCTCTATCACGTTCAATATCCTTTAATTCACCAAGTTGTTCTCTTGCTTGATCAATTTCATTTCCGAAGTTTCAATTTAATCCGAAAGAGATCGCATATGCCCTTCTATGTTTTATTTATATTCTGTTCATTTACATTTATAAATTATAATGAGTCGTACAACACAGCAATCCAAACCACTGGGTCGTTCACAAAGGAAAAATATAGAGAGTTCAAAGAAAACATTTTGGAACAAAAGTGGTCGCGTGGAGAATTTAGTCACTGCAAGATTGCAAAAAAATATTTGCCACTCCTGAAAAAGGGGGAGATATGTGGCAAATACATTTTAGTTCCTATGAATGCTGTCATATAGAAAGGCACTATACCCAGGTCATTGTTAACAAACAGTTTTCCCAGAATTAAAGACTCTGTGAGCCTAGGTAACTACGTGTTCCGCTCGACTTTTCTCGAGTTAAATATAAATATTAAATTTTTACTCTGTATGAATCGTTTTCTCAACTTATTTCAAAGATTTTTATAGTTATCAATATGGATCATTTGAAATTTAAAATGTACTTTATGATGTAGAGTAAGACAGTGAATGTCAAAAAATATGTGGAGTTTGGTGATTGATAAATACTAAATGTTCCAAAATTTTATGATATGTATGTTGAAGATGAATATAGATTTAAATAAGTAAAATGTAAAGTGAATAATTAAAATAATAAATGAAGAATGTAAATCATACATATATACTGAAATAACAACTACTGTTGATAAGAGAACCTTCGAATAAAAATTTAGTGGCAGATATTTAGTTCAATACAAGTATAGAATTTACCCTCAACATATTAATTTGTGCGCATTGTTCTTAGTTTGTCTAAAGGTTTTATTTCTTCTATTCTTCTCAATATTTAATTTTTTATTCAATCTACATAGCTTATTTAAGATATTCCTATCTTTCTTATGTTTACTATTTATAAATGTTTGTATTTTAAGTCTCTTAGCTACTCAATGCTGGTCGAAGCAAATGTTGCCAATTTAACAAAGTCGTGAAACATATTAGGTTGCTGTAAAGGGAAAATGTTGATGTAGGACTTGATCTCCCAACCGGCATTTACATAATTATTATGAGAATTATTTCGGCTTAATGTAGTTCAAACAATAATCCTCGGACTACATACCGTCAAACCGTGTTCATCAAATTAACCTCTTTCAACTAAGCTGCTATGAAAATCCACAGTTAACATTTTAGCTTAGAATTTATTTGCATTAGAGTAAATCTTGAACTCTAAAGCAGCGTTTATTAATAGACAGGTCTCATAGGAGCTTCGAGGGGTAATATCACACACAAGTAAATAATTTATCTTAAAATATTATAAATATAAATAAAAATAAGGAGAATTAAATACCTCTTATAGAATAAACAGACAGTAAAAGGCGAGAAAATGATTTTGTTTTCTGGATCTGTGTTTTCTTATCATTATATCACACGGAATGCGGCTTTAAGATTGTTATAATGTTAATTGTAAGCAAGCTATCACAACTGGCATGTACTGATAAAAAAAGTATTCTTCTCTCAACAGTCACAAAAATTTGCCGTTGTTGTTTCTAATCCCTATAGTTGGATTATCTAAAACTAGACTAACTCGATCAGTTCATATACTTCCAAAAATCCAAGAATAAAAGTATTTTTAAAAACACCTTGCCCCAATTAGAACTTAAGCAATATAAAATATGTTCTGGTGATGCCTGAGCAGCATTTATTATTACATATCATAAAAATGTTTAACTCGTGTTCAAAGATGAAAGATTTCAAGTGTCCACTGGCAAATCGAGATATACAAGTCTTTTCCCCCCGTTGGCCCTCATGTTTCAATAGATATGTAAAAGGAAATCTCAGGCACCCTTTTAGCTTTTTTTCTTACTATAGGGAAACACCTTACTAGAAGTAGAGAGAAGGTATACAAGGCCGCAAAGTGTCCATAGAGGCAGCTTTTGCTAGTCAGTTTGCTATTTCATCACTATGTCGCTTCGAAAACCTATTGTTCAAAATCACGAAAACGTGGTCCTCGGGAGTAAACAGGCCACGAACAACCCCCCTGTAAAAGGGGTTGATACACGTTAACCCCGTGGGGTTCAAATGCCCTTCCGTTGTTTGGGGGGAGGAGAGATGGATGCTAGTCGGTTTTCTGGTTACTTGACCATGGTTCAAAATTACGAGGTCCGTCGCCAAAGCCCCTTTGGTTCTAAAAAAGTGGATGTTTATTACCCTTCTCATCTACCCCAAAAATTCCTAACATGGGACGAATGAAAATGAAATTCAAAGTTTAAAAATAATTTGTCATTAAAACTTTAAATAGATATACCGAAATTGTCACCAACCTTCTCCAGTTTCTTAATCGTTCTATAGATGAAGGATTATCAATCTATATTTAAAGCGTTTAAACAGGGCCCAAGACGAAAAAATACACTGCAGGCCCAAAATGCAAAAAAGTGACCAGAGTATCACAGGGAAATTTATTTTGGAGATAAAAAGTTGTAAAAGTTCAAGCAATTAAAATTACAGCCCCTTTTTTGTGGGATGATGACAAATGTGGATATTTTGACACCCTTGCGTATAACCACTGCCTCATGGCTGACCATAGAATAAAAGAGATTTCAGTTGTACTCTTAAGGTATAGTCCATGTAATTTCCAAATATTACCAAAGTGGTTCTAATGTAGCAGTGGGTGTAGCCTCACCTTTTCGATTGGCGATAGTTAGGGAGAACGAGCAGGCCAAGGAAGTAGTTTAATCTGATGGGTAGGGAAATCTTTTAAAATTGCTTGTCCGGGGGCTGCACATTATCCCGAATATGACCCAAAGTGTTTAAGGTATGATGCCACGGGGCCCCAAAACCTTTAAAATGGACGTTTACTTTTTCCGTATATCCACAATGCGTACTAAAGGGTTGCAGCAGTGAAATCCAACATCATACCAAAACCTTATACCGGGTGCAGGAGCAGTGTGGCGATGCTCTCAACTCTCGCCTCTCCCACTTTCCCCAAAAAACCCAAACATCGGTGCCGGAGGCCCCAAAAACCCAGTATAACAAATGTCGTTTCATTCCGGCCATGCCCCGTTCATCGCACCAGGGGGCCAAAACCCTGTGGTTTCCTGTCAAATGTAAACGAAGCAATGGATGCCTTGCAAACATTCCACTCTGCAGCAAACAACGTCAAATGTTACGAATGAATGGCGAATGATGCGTAGCAGACTGAATCTGATGTGCTAAGTTTCGTGATGTGACTTCGTGATCCATCACTAACATACGCAGAATCCATCTGTCATCAAAGACAGTGGTGCATCGAAGTGGTGCAATCGGCTGCGTCTGTCCATCTTTTTTTCCTGCATCCAGCGATGACAGATCCGCATCAAAGTTGCTTGGTTTCGTCCAACACATTGACCAATTATCTGAAGGTTGTTCCGCAATCCCTGTAGGATACTTTTCTTCCTCGGTCAAATTCAAAAATTTGGTCAAAAGACGCCCGATGCGTTCGACGAGGTATAGATAAAATGCTTACAAAAAAAAAAAAAAAAAAAAAAAAACGCGTAAAAAAACTATTGCGGTACTGCAAATTGTCAATCTTTACACCATTTATCTCTTACCTTATAATCTTTGACCTTGCGTGTCACGCTACGGTTGCCTGTGATATACATCTGAGCTACAATGCTAATGATTTGGATATTCCATCACTGCAAAAGCATGATGTAAATTTCGCATGGTTTGCATGCTTCTTTCAGGTTTTCAAATTTTGTGTGACCAGTAGTTCAGTTAAGAAATCTTTTTAATACAGATAACCGTGAAAACTACATAATGCAATCATGGTTTGCTCTTCATCAGTGACATTCAGTAAAGAGCCTACGGCTATGTTGCTAAAGTAAGAACTTTCTTGTTGCCACTCAAAACCCGTGAGGTTTCTGTGTGCTAGGAATATTAAGTTCGTGAGGCCAATGCTTTCAACAATGCTCGTAGAACAGTTTCGAAAGCTCTTAATATTTTTACATAAATTAGTTACACACATATATATACATATAGTACAATAAAATAAAATAACATACTAAGTTAAAAAGAGTTGTATAACCTATTTCGAACTCCTATTTCCTTAATTACGTGATTAAACGTTTTTTTCTTTTCTTTTTTCCTATTAAAAAGAATATCAAAACCCATATTTAACGAATAATAAACCCGGAACTAACGAATTATTTCAACAACCGAAAACAATTTTTTTTATTAGGTTAGATTAGAAAAATTGTATTTTTTTAAATGACATCCTTTTCGCATGAAACAGAAAATACTTTTTTTTCGAGTAACGAATTTTAACAGCGAAGTTGTGAAACCGATTATCTTTGACATTGCAGGTGTAGATGTGTCATGACCGAGACCCACTGCGTGAGTTTCGAATGTGGCAGATAATTCCTTATCTCATTCCACTCTACAACATAGAGGAATATGTTAATTGGTTCTTTGTTGAGAAAAGTGGGCGTATTATACGTATGGTTTTGAAAAAAAAAAAAAATTGAAATTTATTAAGCACGGTAGATTGTCGGTAACAAATACGTAACGATTTTTATGCAGAAATGATATTTAAAATTCAAAAATCTGCATTTCAACTTTTATTTGTTAAAAAAGATGTAAAAAAATCAAAAATTTTTTTTTGAAATTTCAATTAACTTGCCCAAAGGATTCTATAGTAATTTTTTGATGCGAAAAAAAATGTGTAATTTCTAATATGGACATTTGCTGTGTAATGATTATTATAAAATTTCAAAAAAGTGTGTACAAACAATTTTTATTATTTTTACCATGATATTACGAACAACCCCGATTTAACGAATGAATTGTTCAGTCCCGATGAATTCGTTAAATCAGGTTCCGACTTATATATCTTTTTATAAAAAAATGTATAGACATTATAATCGAACATTGGTATACTTTGAAACGCTTTCTTAAGAAAAAGGTATTGTATCCCAAAATTTATGCTTCATTATAAAAGGGATATTTCTTGAACAAATTTTGAAAATACATTAACCAAATACTTTAAATTGTTCTTATTGAATCAAAACTATATATAATTAAAAATATATACATGGATCTTTATCGTACATCTACAATATTTTCAGAGAATATTCCAAATATTATTTTAGGAAAATTTCTCAGTTCGGCAACTTTTACTTGTTGAACATGACTCACATGAAACATTTAAGTGAAATTTTATGTAAGTATTTTTATTTATGTGTTTACTTATTAATTTGAGTTTCTTATACTACCAATTTAAATAAATGCAAATTTAAAAAATTTGCTTTTTATTTTGTAAAAAAATGTTTTCCTGACAAGTGAGATAGTGTTTAAAACAATTACAACTTGCTCTATTATTATTACTCAAAAATAAAGACGAATTTTCTAACTATAATTATTCAAATTAAAAGTTTTTAAATCAAATAGATATGGGATTTATTTTTGAAAATGTCTTTTTTAAAGGAGTTATATACATTAAGATATCTAAGAGTTTATTCATTTCATATTCTAGTTCTTAACTTAATAAGTACTCATAGAGTGGATGCGTTTCAATATTAAAAGATGCAACAGAGTCCTTGAAGCATAACTTAAGAGCTTCTCAAAAATCAGGAAACAAGCAAACAATAATTCGTAGCTTGCAAAATTGGAAAAGAAAAAATAATATGTTCTCCATAGTTTCTTAAGTGTTTTTCATTTCTAGCTGTACACATCAGAATTTTTAATTTAATATCGAATTGTTGAAACAAAAGTTATTGTATAAGATTATTTGTGTAATTTTTATTACAACTTATATTCTCAGTCTTTTTTAGACCCTACTCTTAGAGGGAATGTTTTAAATTCAATGCCTAATTTTTATCCTCTAATAATATACGGATTTCATAATTCCTGTATTTTATTTCAAAAGTATTATTTCAAAAATTTTGTTTTGTTTTAGAAATAGAGTATTTATTTAAAAAATAAAATTATGGCATGACGTAACAACTTACAACTAGCGAAAGGAAAAGCTACTATTAAAAGATAATTATTTATGATAAGACATTATCCTTTTTTTACCTCTGTAAAACAGACATGTTTCTAAATTAATTAACGTTAGTAAGTTATGCTTGTTAAAATCAGTAATTGAAGGTGAATTATGTGATGGAATTAAAATAAATTGTTTTGAAGAAATATATGGGCTTTTTACATGTAGCTCGACATCACTACAGTTTTTTCTTCGCTATAACATGTAATTTTGCCTCATTTGCCATCATTTTAGTCTTGAATTATTTAAATTTTTAATAAATCATGCATAATAGTTTCGATGTTAAAATACACATGACAAACTGTAAAGGATATATTTAAAGAAAATATACTCGAAGCAAAAATAAGCAATACTAATACAGGATGTCCCAGGGTTTTGGGACAAACTTTATAGGGAAGTAGAGATCATCATAAAGATCTAGATTTGCACGTCATCCGGGAAATAGTATGACAAGTACAAGAAACGAAGAAAACAGCTGAGTTTATCTGAAATATTTATTGGTCAAAAGTGGGTCATGATGGTAGTTCAAGTCATTCGTGTACCCATATAGCTTTATTATTTTGTCATGCATACTGGCAGATGGTATCGGTCACCTTCATATCATCGATGAGACAATGAATACCAGATTATACATTAACACCATTCTAGTACCCAAATTCCACCTTCCATCTTGGATTTATTTATTCTTTTATTTTTTAGCAGGATTCGGCTCTTAGCCAAACATTAAAATAATCAAAAGACTGGTATCCTTCTAAGATCATTGGATTGTTTTCTGGCCAGGAAACCACCCCGATCACAATGATATCGAAAATTTGGGGAACAATTTGAAAACTTTCATCTAAATAAGGTACCCATGAAATAAAAGGAAACTAATTGAGGCTATAAATGTTTCCTAACATCATGTAATAAAGAAGAAAGCTTAAAACTATTTTCATCTCAATGAAACTTCGATGTGCAGCTATAATAAAAAATAAAGGCTACCCACTAGTACTAATAACCCACTACTATCATTTGTATCTAATGTATATCGATAGTTATTGCAGCATATATTTCTTTTTTTACTTTGCTGATATTTGAATTTTGTTTTTTGTATTGGATTCAGTACCCAATTATCTTAAAAATGATGTAAACCGATTTTGCATGTTGTTCAACGTAAATGCTCTATAGGCAAACAAACTTAGAAAAATATAACAATTTTAAAAAGTTTCAGCAATTTTGGCCAAAACTGTATATATATATATATATATATATATATATATATATATATATATATATAGTTAATATTCTCTAATAAAGATGCAGGAATCATAAGAACTGTAAGGACAAAACATACCAATACCGAAATTGGAACATAAAACAGAGATATTAGAATTTAGAATGATATTAGAATCTATAAATAGATATTGGGATTTGAAAAATATGGGGATGCTGCAGTATTATAAACGTTTCTGACTTGGGATAGCTCTTATATATATAAAAAAATTCTATATAAATGAGATTTAACATGTTTTTTGGTCAGCCAACCTTCCCCTTTTCTGTTACTAATACTGAGTGAAATCCTATTCAAAGTAATGGATAGAATTTTTAAATCCGTTACAAGAGAAAAAAGTAGCTAGCCTTAACTTGCAATTAAAAATGCATAGCCCACGCTGAATCTGAGTACAATAAACAAGTTATAGCCAGATACTAAGCAAAGTACAAACTCAAAGCATGATATACAAGGGGGCCATGATTAAACTTCAAGTGTTCAAGAGGTGATGGAGAGAAAACTACAGGGAATAATCCAGTGATATTTGGTATCTACACGTTTCAGAATATGTGCAAGTCAAATAGGCAAAAATAAAAAATAAAATAAAAATTCGGCATTTTCACCCGATAGATGGCACTGTGTCGTGTTTCAATGCTTAGGCAAATTTTAAGCCCATCGAGCAGTAAAAAAGCAAGACCGCATTGAGTAGCGATGTTGAAAGAACTATGATTCCAGCATTGCAAGATAGACATTATTTAGAAACCACGGTATTTATACAGGATGAAGCACTCCCTCACATCGCTACATTTTTGGTGTGGAACGATTCCTAAGCAGATGCTTGGAAAACGACTGGCCCCCACGTTCACCAGACATTAATCCTTATGATTTTTTTTATCTGTGAGGTCATCTGTAAGATATATTTTACAAATAATAACACATGTTTCTGTTTCTGAATTTAAATCTAGCATAACGAGACACGTGATGTGTGTTACAACAGAGAATTTAAGTGCTACAGTGGACTATATATGCTGTTTTACGTTATCAGCATGTAGTTGCATCTAGTGGCTCGCATAATAAGCACATCATGTGACACTTTCCATCGTGTACCCGAGTGACTACCCAAACATTCACACGAAGTCCAGGGTTCCTTATTGCAAGCATGCTACGAGCTGTGTCTTCAGACGGCACGTATACGGGTGTCAGAGCACTGTATTCTGAAGCAGAACTTGTCGGAAGGGACGCCATTTTGCCAGTCCGGTATCCAGTTTTATCGTTCGTTGCACCAGAATCATCGCATCTGTCTGTGTTGCACTGTCAAGAGAAATCAAAGTAATGTTTGAAGTGCTCACTGTTCACACTGCTGAAAACGTCGTCGCACCATACAAGTGGATACTGTGCGTGCTGTAAACGTGCACATTTTTTGCCTGATGGCTTGCGGCATGGCTGTACAGTTTTACAGGGCTGACTCACACTACATATTTCCTCTCGGGTGATTCGAGGGCGTTGAGATTCTGCATGCCGTTTCGTATGACCCTCAGTAGCCCATTGATTCAATATTTGCGTGACTGTACTTGGATTTCGACCAGCGCGACGGGCGAAATCATGGAATTTTTATCCACACTCTCGATCGGCATCGATCTTACCTATACGAAATTCTTGCACTTTCTGGAAAGCATTTCTTCTTTTTTTTCGATGCATAACACGATATTTTGCGCACATTTCGAACATATAATACGCTTTTCGACTGAGAGAAATCCACTATTTAACTTTTCCTCTACGTGGTGCTTCAGTTGATTTTTCTCCCTCCTGCGTCTTCTAAGTGCCCTTAAATATTAACCCGTTAACGCACAAATTATTTTAAAATCGAAATTTTTCAAAAATATTTTTAAATTATATTTCATATATCATAGAGTAAGTATGAAGTTGTATCCATTTTTCCGTTATTAGCAGCTGAGATAATAGGTGATCTATAAAATAGATCAGCAGGCACTATGGTAGTAAAAGACCAAATGGTATTTTTCTGTGGTTTTATATTTAAAAATGAAACTTTAGTGAATTTAAAACAACTAATGAGATTTTAAAGGGAAATATTATTTTATTGATCCTAGAATTTACTTACAAGGGAGGGGCACGACTAAGGAAATTCATTTCGGGTCGAGACATGGTGTAATAATTGGTACTCCATTAGGGGTGTTCAACCCTTAATGTAATTCGATCGAATGGTAGTCAATTCCGGAGAGAAAACAGCGTTCAGAAATTCATGCTTAGCTTTATACAATTAAGTTTCAATTTTTCACCGGCCCAGTGGCTCCGGTTGGCTAATCGTCTGCTTTGAATGCAGGTGGAACCGAGTTCGAAGTCCAACGCGGAAAACTTTTTCTTTCAATTCCTTTAATTATTTCTTAAAATTAAATAAATTATTTATGAAAGATTTATTAAATATTGAATAATATTCTATAACTATTTTACATTTTTATAAAGTAAAAAATTACTGTAATTAGATAATATTTATATAATGTTTAACAAATATATTTTTTATTTAAATAATAAATAGTATTTATAATAAAATATATAATAAATATTAAATGATATTTTACATAAATTATTACAAATAGTTTTATAATGTGAAATATAATATACTATAAATGAAATATTATATATATAATATAAAATAATTTATAAAATATATTATTATTGAATTAGTATTTTTATAATTATATGAAATACTTAATAAGTCCTTTTTTTTAAATAAATTAATAGCAATTTTAAAAAAATATTTAAATAATTTTAATAAATGTATTTAAATAATTTTTTAATAGTTTTTAATTAATATTAATTAAGTATTTCAAATTAATATTAATTAAATATTTTAAATTAATACTAATTAAATTATTTTTAATTATTATTAATTTTAAATAATTTTTATAAATAATTAATTATTTTTAATTAATATTAATTTTTAAATAATTTTTAATAAATAATTAATTTTAATTAAACATATTTTAAATAATTTTATTAATAATTTATTTTTTTAAATAAATTTTTAATTAATAATTAATTTTTAATTAATATGGATTTTAAGTCATTTGAATTAATAGGTAATTTTATGCGATTTTAAGTTTTAATAATTTTAAGTATTTTAATTTTTAATAATTTTATGTAATTTTCATAATTTTAAGTAATTTTAATTAATAATTTATTTTAAATAGTTTTAATTCATAATAATTTTAATTAATAATTAATTTTAAATAATAAATGTATTTTACATTTTACTTTATAAAATACAAAATAATTACATAAATGTGTTTAATATTTAAAATAAACCTTTCATAAATAATTTATTTAATTTTTAAGAAATAATTAAAGAGATTAGAAGAGAAAAAAAAGATTTCTGCGTGATTCGGGAAATCGGTTTCAACCGTATTCAAAGCGACGGCGATTAGCCAATGAGCCACTGGGCCGGTGAAAAATTAGTAAACTCAATTGTGTATAAAAGCTAAAGCATGAATTTCGAACACTGTTTCTCCAGATTGACTGGCCATTCGACGGAATTACATTAAGGGTTGAAGACACCTAAAGAGGTACTACCTATTACGCTTAAGTCTTTTGGCCAAAAGCCAGGGTGGGCGGGCGTTTTGGGCGGCGTTTTGGAAGTGCGCGCAGGCGTCTTTTTTGAAGGCCTGGAACATGCTTTTACTTTCTGCTTCTATACGTTTCAGCAAGTGTTTCCGGCGCATAATATCTTTGGATGTCTTATACTTTTCTTTTCGCAATTTGTTAAACTGAACACAGAATATACGTATTTGATAACCATATCGATAACTCTATTAAAGATTAGTAATACCATTTTGCCAAGGATCCTGAGTTGTGTATAGCTTTCTAAGAGCCGGTCATGCTGGGGCTCCACCCATATTTTTGTTATACTGGTGAGTAGTATTAGGTTATAAATTTGATTTTCTTTCAAACCTTTTGATGCCTTGAAACTTGGATTAAAAGGCTCATACCAACGAGTCATAATTAAAAAAATTGACCAAAAGGGTGATGTGGCTGTTAGGATCAATTACTGGTTTACAGCATTTTATTTCACCCTTCGTGTTCCAAAACGGTTCTTTGGGAGTTTCATGGTATTGGCAAAACTCTCTTTGCCACCGACACCATCAAACTTACCAACGGTATCCTTTACTTCACACATGGCCAAGGGTATACAAAAGATTATGGGTTTACCTTTTAAGAATTGTTTGAAAAAATGATGTCCCATAATAACTAATCATCATTTCATCAAACTGACAGAATTTATTAAAATTAGAATTTTTTGAAAACTGTGATTAATATGCGTGATTAATTTTCTTATTTTTGAAAGCCCGGTCTGATTTTTTGCATTACTGTATCATTATTGCCGGCAAATGCACTACTGAACTTAATTTCTAGGAAAGTATCGATTTCGGGATAATAATTTTTTACAATCGGTACCGCGAGATCTTCGTCCTCGACCGGTAATCACGTTCACTGGTTAAATTAATGTGGTAGCCAGAAAATAAGAAAAAACCAATAAAACTCATCAACTCATCAATTGTAACTGAAAATTCTGGCTTACCCCACTCTTTTGCTTATCTTTCTGTTTCATTTTTAAATATTCGTAAAATTTTGGAGTCAAAATTCTTCAAAAATTTCAAATGGTTTCATATACTTCCTAAAATATTTGAAATTATTTCCAAATTTTCACTCGATAAATTACCTACTTCGTTAAAAGTAGAACTAAGGCTTATTTTTGTCAATTTGCTTTCTGCTCCATTTTTGATTTTTTCATGCATTTTTTGGTAAATCTGAATCAACCCGTTTTTCATTTTTATTTTCATTACTGGCCCTAGATGGCAGCTGCTCTGTACTATTAGGGTCATCATCATTTATGTCTATCGATTCGTATTGTTCTATTTCTTCCATGGGTACACAAATTTCTACATTACCTGACAGATCTTTTACACCGATGGGTAGACATTTCATCATCATCAAAATATTCTTCGTCTGTTAACTCATCCCACATCAGGGGTAAGAAGTAATTATATCATTCTATTTCCTTAGGAAACATATATTCTAACGCTTCTTTGGCGGTGTGAAACTCTTTACGCCTTGCCATTCTGGAAGAAATGAAACGGGGGAAAATCATATTAGTTACCATAAACACCCAGCGATCTATTTATAGACCAGCTTGTTTAAACTTACATTTTAATAATAAAAACAGTTATTTTTCTAATATAAATAAGCCAGAATAATTAAAGAGGTATTGAAAATGTAAAACACATAAAAAAGTATAACATACTTTAAATTTTTTTCTGTTGGATACAAAATCGAAAGCTGCACTTTGAAGCTTCAAAATGGCGAACATCGGACGCTAGCTGCTGAACTGCTCTGGGAAAAAATACTTCAAATTTCGTTTAGGGGTGTGGCCACATGTGTAAGAAAACCAGCCAATGAAAATACGAAATGATTAAAACATATCGTTTTCACTGGGAGCTCTGAGTGGGAGGTGCTCTATAAATAGATCACTGGGCGGTAACGGGTTAATCTTTCCAATCTCTTCTTCCTTTCATGTGATTTTGACGTTCGTCAGATCATTCCTTCATAATGTTGCAATTTTAATCTCTTGCTTTAAAAAAGTGTAAAGTTCTTTTTTTCAAATCCTTGCAATTGCTTGAATCAATAAAAATCAGGATTACGCTGGACAATTTTAAATATAGAGCCCGATTCCTTGTCTTTGAATATATTCCTTGCAACTTTCACTTTTTTTTTTGTTTAACGTTGATTTTATACACTCTGAACTTTTTGTTCTGAACCTATTAATATTGCCCACTTTTCAGCTTATCTGCTTGAGAAGTGCCTGATAAAAAATAAATAAATTATTTTTCTACATGCGCAAATGAGTCTAACATATGTAGACTTACATATGTAGTAACAAATCCTTCCAAGAAACAATTGTGCAATTCACGCAAAAATTCTAGTTTGTTGTTTGTTTATTGAAGAGCAAATGGATTAGGTCAAGATTTAAAAATTGTGCGTGCTTTTTATGATATTATTATGAAGAAAATGAAAACTTTAAAAGGGATTCTACCAAAGCACAAATACTAAATTTCATTTTGATACATCTGGAAACTAAAAATTTAATTCGCAAGAGTAGCAAAACCCTCCCATTTTTATGTATTTGTTTTTGGTGATATAAATACCCCATGTATGTGAAATTCAACACAATTATTATTAAAATATTTTATGATATTTATTTAAACAAATGCACAAATGCAATTCTTCGATTTTGACATATCTTACCTATCTATTGTTATCTAATTTTACTTTTATTAGTGTACAATATTTATCATGAAAAGACTTTAAAAGTCATGGAATTAAAAAAAAAAAATAAAGGCATAGATATCTTTGTTCCATGTAGTGTATTATTTAAGTTGTAAAACTGAGCGTAGGAACAGCTCTGAGGAGCGTGTATTTATTTTTGCCAAATTTTAAGGTAAGTTTTATGAAATATTGATCTTTCCACTTGTTTTCACATCTATATACATTGTGCCATTATATTGTTTAAATGTTCTACATTTTGCAATTTTGTGATAATCAATTTTTAAATATAAGTTAATTAACATTTCATAAAGTTGTAAACTATTCGATGAATATTACATCATGTTATTGGTGAAATAGTATATCAAGCTTATTTGAAAATTTCTCCATGTTCAAATTTTTGATCATGTACTATCATTCAAAACCAAATGGCGTTTTGATATTTAAAGCGAATTTTATAAATGTTCTAAAATTATGCATGTTTTTGTAAAACTATGCATGGAATTAACTTTTAAGATAAGTAGTAATTTTTTAAAAAGTACGGCTTAAAAATATTGCTTTCGATGTTTTTGATTTTTTATATGTTTTCACAATGAAAATATTAATATAAAATTAATGAGCAGTAGCGCCAAAAAACATCAAGGTACCTTAGTATGTTATGAATAATTCGGAAAAGTTTTGAAAGAAAAATATACTCATTTAAAAAGCCTTAGAAATTTAAAAACTTTGAAAATTTTAATTTTACAAATATTTTGAACTAAATTTAAATTTTTTAATGGAATTATTACTTAATAAGGATTTTTATTAAGTATAGTTAAAACAAATATTTCAAAATTGAAAGTGACAAAATGTAAAGAGATAACAAAAGCATAATTAGCGCTAGGTAGGTAAAAATAAGAGAGAGAAGCATATACTGTAAGCCCAGGTTTAAAGATATGGTACCATCTTAATTTTTTTTATTTTTTAATATTTGATATTTGGTTTAATTGTATTTTTATAAAGGTTAATATTTAATAATAATTCCATACAAAAATTTTAATTTTGTTGCAAAATGTTTTACAGCAAAATTTTGGATTTTAAAATTTTTTTAAACATTTTTTAAACCCTAAAGACTTTTTAAATATGTTTCTTTTCTTTCAAAAATTTTTTTTTCCAAAGTACCTTATAATGTACTACATAAAACTTTATTACATGAGGTTTTTTTCTGCTACTACTCTTTAAATTTTTATTGTATTTTTATAGTTAAACTTACAAAGGTACTCGAAAAACATTAATTTTTGATTTTTGAAATTTTTTAGAAAAGTACTAAACATGTTAGAGGCTGAATTCAATATGCACAGTTTTGCAAACATACATTTCAGAACATGTATAAAAGTTTCAAACCCTTACTTCAATTATCAAAAAGCCTTAGGGTTTTGAATAACAGTGAATGTGTACAAAAATTAACATGGAGAAAAATGAGTTTAAAGTTTTCATTTCTTAAAAGCATGATAAAATTCACTCCAATAATCTGAAACTTTTATGTAATGTTAATTAGTTTGTTTCAAATTATTTCACAAAATTTTTTAAAAAATTTACAAAATAAAAGAATATACTTGTATAATGAATATATAAAAGAAACAAAAAGGTCAATATTCATAAAACATTATCTTAACAATTTTTAAAAATTACACACACATTTTAGAGTTTATTTCATGCACAGTTCTATACTACTATAATAAACAACATGTACACAAATATTCATACTCTTTTTTTCCATAATTTTTTAAAAGCCTTAATATATTCACAAAATCCATAGGCTCTTAGAAAATTTACTCGCAAAGAAGCATTTTTGCAAAAGTATTACATAGAGTATTTTTTAAAAGATTTGTTAATGCATTTTTATCAATAATGACGTATGTTGGAGATCTGGATATACCAGTATATTTTTCAAATCAAACGAGAAAAAGTATTTCTTTTTTTCAAGTTTCTGCACACCTCAAGTTAGTGTTTTTGAGAAACTTCTAAGCTTGTCCTTAGCATCTAGAAAACCTTTCTTCAAAGCTTTCGTTGTGGTAGATTTGAGTACGTTTTAAGGCCTAGGTATGTTAACTTTTAAACGTTTTGGAGAGAAATCACCAAATTCCTTGTCAACTTTCTTACTCTTCAGAACTTTTGAGTACAAAAAATATAGTTAAATTTGTAGGAACAGAACTTCAAAGAAACACGGTAAATAACTCTCATATAATCAAAACAAAACAATTATTTCATTTCAGTTTAAACACTAATCAGCTTGGGTAAAAAAAGTTAGTTCCTTATTTATCAGGCTCTTTTCTAGCATACGATCTGAAAAGTGGCGTGACAAGCTTTGAACAGTCTCTACTGACTGGCCAGCAAAAAGCCGGATAAATAACTGAATAAAATTATGGGCCTGGCTCTGAAATTTTGCAGACACATTAAGAAGAGCATCATATAAAGAAGCTAATAAAAAATCGATAGTTTGATGATTTTTAGGGGTACCACTACATATCCTTGTAAGAAGAAAAGCACAAATTCACTGTTTGTCACTCTTCTGGCTTACAAATAATAAGAATGCAATATATTTTTTTCGCTTACCTTGTACGAGAGTTTTGTAAAAAGACTCTGAGCCGTGTGTAATGTGATATAAAGTCACAATTATAGAAATGGTTTATCATATTAAGTGCTATCTGATTTATTGTATTATGTTAATACAAGTTAGAAAACTAATTTAATAAAAATAGTCGTAATTCTATAATGAGAAGAAAAACTTTCTTTCCTTGGTGTACAGAATGACTTTCTTTTATTATTCTTTATTTCTTTGTCTCTTTGATTACGGAAAAATGTGCACCATTGAAACTGATTGAATAGATATATCTCTTAATAGAAGAATGGAACTAATACTAGATAGAACCAACCAAATGGAACTAATGCTCAATCAGATTTAATATTTTTATTAAAATGGAGGATATTAAAACGTACATTAGGATTTAATTATGTGAAAGAAATTGGAGGACTGAATATATGAATAAGCATAATTCTTAACCAATAGTACGTCGTGTATACTGATTCGTTCGGTAAAAGCAATAGCATATTAAATAATAATTGTTTTTAATAATGCATTTAGCTTACTGGTAAAGAAATCTAGGAGCGTGCAACTTTGAAAGTAGTGAAACTGTTTGAAACAGATAAAAGTCATCCCCTTTCAATACATTAGATATTCTAAGCTTACATTTCGTAGAATATATTTCTATATAAGTCTTATTCCCCAAATTTTCTAACAGTTAAGTCCCTGTTTAAGTCAAAAATAATTTTTAAATATATTTTTGTTAAAAAGTTTGGTAATTTGAAGTAATTTTTGTAAAAATAAATTCTACATTTTTCAATTTTTGTTAAATTTTAGTTTTGATTATAATTTATTTTGGTCCCAAATATCACATTTGTTTTCTGTAACCAAATATTTGCGACAGAGAAGAGTGGAATTTTTAAAATAAATGGAATCGTCATAATTTTTACTTAGATAAATTTTGATTTCCATTATTATAAAAAATCTTCAAATTTGATATGTAAAAATAAAAAAAAAATTGGAATTAGATAACATAATTACAGAAAAAAACATCAGGGCAGTGATGACATAAATGGTATAAGAGCCTCATTATTTACATATATGAGCTATGTATATAAATAAGACATGTAAATTACTATGTTTTCATTCCTATGTTTAACAAAGTATGAATTGAGGAAACAATTCGTTGCTATATATATATACAATTGCAAATGATGAATAAAATTATTACGAAAGAAAAATAAAAGAATCTAACATCTTTGGATATATTTGAAAACAGGAAACGCAGAATGCTTTTTTAAGACTATTAGAAAACATGATATAACATTTCAAATACTACATATTTAAATGAACTAAACTATTTGTATTGGAATCTGACTTATTTTCTCACCAAAAAATATATGCCAAATTTCTATATTTATTTTATATCTTGCAACAAAAATTTATATATATATATAGCTTGAGGAAAAAAATTCTGTAGAAAAATACAAAAAATATACATAAATTACTAAAAATAATAATAATAATAATTAATTTTCTTGAAAGAAAACTTGTTTAATTTTTGGAAAAAATAATTTTTATTATTTAAAAGGATTTTGATAATAACATTTTGACCAACATATATTAAATGTAAATATAATTCAAATAATTCCAAAATATATATAAAAAAAAATATTTTAAAATCACAAAAATTGATTATTAAAATCTATGACATACCAAATCTAAATATGAGGCTCTTTCAGCCAATCATAGGTTAGAGTTTTGGTATGCCACAGACGATTTTGTCTAATCTCCTCACGTTACTTTTGATTGATAGTCGCAATTAACATTCCGTAAGAGTACGTTATTTATGCATTATATTCGGAGTATTTGCACCACATCAGCTTAAATTGCAGAAACATAATTTATTTTGAACATCGTATAGCAATTGTTGGGCTTGGAAATTATGAAATATTGCTTATTTACATCAAATTACAAAACGGAATGCTTTTGTCGTATTCACTACATAAGAAAAATTTCTTAAAATAATCTACATTATATTATTTAGAAAATTGTAATGCACGTTAGTAATAATTTAGATTTGCAATATATATAAACATATCACATTCATTTTATATCATTATTATAATATGTATCCTGAAAACTTACTGATAAAACATGAGTATGCTTTTGATACATTTCTAAGAATTTTCTTTCTCTTTGAGAAACTCTAACATTTTATTAAAATATATTAAATTATTTATTCATGATTATCTAAAATTTGTAAATATTTCTACAATGTGCCCTTCCATATTTATAATTGCTTAAATTTAAACGATTATTATTTGGCTTAAAATAATAAAACAAAAAATGCATCTATTCTAAAATTGAATGGATTTTAGAGTTTTAGTGGAAAATTAGTATTCTTCTCGAATTAAACTAAAAATTTGGAAAAAGGGACAAAATAGTTTAACCTGGTGTTTTTAGCGTTCCACTGTATGGAACACTTAAATTCACCAGCTGCCCAAACCATAAAATTCCAATGTGTAAATGAATATAAAATTACTTTCCTTAATACTTTCCTGAACTTTTCTTTAAAATGAATAATGGTATCAACATATAATCCCATTTTCATATCATTATTATTATTATTATTATTATTAATATCTAAACTCTACTTAAGTCTGGTATTTATAAATAACTGATTAACAACAAATTAAGACATAGTTTGACAAAAACTTTATTTGCTATTTAGTTGGCTAAATTCTAAACTCTTTATTCCCTATCACAGTGTTTCTCAAACTGTGGGGCGCGCCCTGGAAACTGCAGAGCGTATTATCGAAATAAAAGATTAAAAATTATTTACTGGAATGAAGTAAAAAAACTTTCTAACATAATAAAAACACACATTTACGCACTGATATACACTGAATTGTGCAAAACTTAAGCAACAATGTAAAATTTAACAGATAGCCATGAAATTGCAGAAAAGGAGGTCTGGAGATCAGTAGAACACGTAAAGTCAGTAGAAACGTCATGCGTATGCAAATATCAGGAACAAAACGTCAGAAGTGATGTGAGCGTACGCAAGCCGCGTGATGTCGGCGCGCGCTGCTCAGCGCAGTAGAATGAAATGAAGGACGGAGACGCAATTCACCATATTCTCCTGCAAGTGCCAGTGAGTCCAGTTCGTGAAATGTGGCTAGAAGAAATCACCTGGATGACTTCACGTGGAAGAATATTTGGAAAGCTGGGAGGGAGGCCGTGCTGTCACCAGTGTAGCTGCGGGGGTTTAAGTCAACAAAGTGTCGTTTCTCGCGCGCTTGAAAGCGTTGAAAACCACAGGTACAGCTGTTAGAAAGGTTGGTGTGATGCGCCCGAGGACGACAGCTGCGGGGGATGACCATATCTACCTGCGGGCGAAAAGTTCGACAGCAGTCAGCAAACACCATTGCTCCAGAAACTCTGTACAGCAACAGGTCGACAAAATTGTAGCGGTTTACTGTGGCCAGACGCCCAGCTACAAAGGGGGCCTGTTCACGCAAAGTCTGAACACTGCCTCCCGTTGAAAGATAGCCACCGTTTACACATTGGGACGAAACGAAAAACTGGACAACTGGTCGATAGTATGTTCTCTTTATGGATGAGAGTCGGTTTCCATTACCAGAAGCATTCTCAACGCGTTTTGATTTGGAGAGATCGGGACGGTTCTATCCCAGTAACATCAGGAAAGACATCTTTGTTGGGGTGCAAGGTTGCTTGTCTGGGTTGGCATTACATGCTGAACGGCGGAACTGAGCTTCCCATTTTTCGACAGAGGGGTCTGTAACCAGGGATCGCTATTGTGAGGAGGTACTTCTTCCCATACATCTTTTCGAGGTGTCATTGGCCCAGACTTCATGCATATGGATGACCCAATGCTGCCACATCACGCACTCTTGCTGTTGAGGGCGCTGGAAGTGAGGAATATCACTCGAATGGATTGGCCAGCGTGCTCACAGATTTAAATCCCATCGAACATGTGTGGATGCTTTGGGGAGACGTATTGCCACACGCTCCCATCATTGAGTACAACCAACAACTCAAACAGATGTTGATTGAGGAATGGGCACACCTACACTCAAAATGTTGCACCAGCTGGTTCTGAGTATGCAGGGCTTGGGTGCAAAACCATTGTAGTAAGGAGGAGGGCATATACCATATTGGGAACATCTGCTTGTTGTTGTTTACTGTTGGATAAGGCTAAATAATGAGTGCGATACCGTTCAATAAAGCTTGTTTTTGTTTGATTCCATACCGTATGCGTTACATGTTCCTTTTCAGCATAAGTACTTTTCTGTGACTCCTTTACGTACATAATACTCTCCCTCATTTTAAAGAATTTCATGTCTCTCAGATGATTTTTCGTGAAGTTAGAACCCAATAAAACCCACCTGTTTGCTTAAGCTTTGCACACACCAGTGTAGTTTATATATATCATCACCGCGATATTACGTCATAAAAATGCTTCTACTTACAAAAACCTCAAAGCTGATTTCCTCTTTGAGATACTATAACCAAATAAAAAACATTTTATTTGATTTGTGGTAATCCCATGATGAGAGATTTTTTTTTATTACGTGTTCTTTTACAAATTTAAAATACTACTCTTTCAGAGAAAAACAAAAACAGACCCATACTCAAAAAGATTTTAAGGAGATAAAAATTGCATCACTGTTATATTATTGAAATATTGTACATTAGCTGTAGGCAGAGCAGAATGTATTTGCTGCAGTTTGACCGCTGAACTTACTTGTACGGTTAGTTACGTCCCTGCTCTCTCTCTCTCTCTCTTATATATTTGTTTTTCATTTGGGGAGTTGTGTAAATAAGCTATTTCTGCTGCGTTTTTTCCTTGTAAAATATGTTTATGATTTCTGAAAAGCACAGAGAGCACTTTTGAAGGATTACTTGGCCAAGATTTATTTTTGGTATTCCCAAACATATAAAGCATAATGAAAAACGTTTTACATAATTTTTTTAGAGCATCCATATTGTATTAAATACTACACTTTTTAATCCCGGGGGCGGTCACGCCGAGCACTGAGTGCACAGAAATCGGTAATTCTGATAGAAACTGTTTTAATTGTTACCAATGGCCTGACACTATCCTCCTGTTTGACAGTTTTAACGTGAACTTAACTATATTTCTCACATATCTCCCTCTTTTTTTTTGGGAGTGACAAACGTTTTTACAATCTTAAGGTACTTGTTTTGACTGAGTTCCAGTGCGATCACTTTTTTTCCAAAATATTTTTGTGTTCATGCTACATCCCCGCCTATGTATAAATTAGTGACTTTGACTGCCTTGTTGTACGACTTATTTGTGGTTTGGTAAATGAGCATATTGAGCAGGTAAATGTTTGGTAAAAATGATCAGAATATATATTTAAAAAGTGGCATCTTTTGTGATCTCCTATTGAAGATGTTAAAACTGATTAAAAGGGATGAACCTGCTGAAATAATGCATATTAAAGTAAATTTAGCGAAAAGCGATGAACATGAAATGAAGAAAATTTTCCAAATGCTACCAAAAAAGGAACCCCATCAACTAAATTATGCTGAAGAAGCTACTTAAGTATCCAGAAGACACACTTTGCTTTTGTCAAAAACACACAAAAAGCAAGCAAGAAGTTCAACATACTATTTGTCCGAACATCAAGGACTGCTTAATTACAATAACTAGAACAAAAATATGACAGTTTTGCCTGCAAAAAATAGCATTCCTGTAATGTTAGCGAAAGTGTCTGTGATTTGATATTCTTTTATGAGGTCACGCACAGTTTAAACATTTTAGTTCAAGTTTTTCTTGGATTTTTTCTAAATTAGCAAAAGAAAAAATTGAAAAGTCTTTTAGAAAGAAGGTAAGTATATTTTCTCTTAAGTAAATTATTCACTTTGGGAGTACGGTGTTTTTTTATTGTGTGCTATAAAGTAATTATGAAAAATGATTGGGGTGACACAATAACCCCGCTTGACCATTAGTATCGGTGATCGCCTGCTCCTGGGGGTTAAAAACATGTTGAAGACTTTTCGCTTTTAAATGTTAAAAATAATACAATTGTTCTTCATCGGGTGTATGTTATTGTTCATTATTCAACATCAATTCTAAATGCTAATTCTGTGAGGCTTAAAAAGTACAATTCCTTAAAAACTATTATTTGAGCTATCATTTTAAAATAAATCATTTTTACATTTTTTTGTAAACATTGTCCACTTACTTGGCTTTACTTTCCTTACAATTGAGCTATTATATCCAATATGTTTTATTTTCTTATAAATGAACTCGTGCAAAGAGCAGGCACTTCAGCCGGTATACTTTTAATGTATCAGTGTGCTGTACAAGAGTATTTATAACTAATTAATTAATACTAAATTAGAACAAGTTTTTAATAAGTATTAGCGACTTCTATAGGCTTGTCTTGCAGGTAGAATGCTTATGATTAGAAACTGGCCCTCTGATTTCTTTTTCTATATTTAGTTGATATCTATATTTTTTGTATTCTAAGCAGCCCTCGCATTTTTGCAATATGTTCCAACTTAAAATTAGAAAGGAAAAATAACACAATGATTAATACTATTACTTATTTTATTTTGCTTAAAGTAACATATACAAAATTTGAAAGTACTTATGTTATTAATTTGTACTGTTTATAATAAAATCATATTGTAGCTTTAACGTCAAAGTGCATTATTATTGCATTCAGTACGGTATTAATGTATAAGGGGGGCGCGATAAAAATTGTGATTAAAAAGGGGGGCGCCAGTACTGAAAGTTTGAAAAGCACTGCCCTATCATGTTTCATATGTTGTGCTTGAAGCACAATTGCAATCATCAAATAAAGTTAGGTGTTCTATCACCCACAGAATTGAAGTGGTAAATGTACTTCTCAAAAAATTTACCTGCGTACTCCTATATGATTTAATAGATTTTCTACCTCTTTTTTTGCTGAAATTCCATCTTTTAAGGACAGTAAGACACAAAGTATTAAACGCATTGTCTGACTTGAATCCATTAATTTTTGAAATTAATAACAGTAGCATTATATGAAATGCACATTAAAATAAATCATTTGGGTTATCCACATGAAGGCTGTAAGCCATTGAACATTATCAATTGAAGTGTTCAAACATTTTAATTCTGTATCTCATATCCTTTGAAGATTTTTTTAAATATGTTTTTTTATTGATTATCATGATATTAAACGAAAAATAAAGCAAAAAAAAATATTTAGTTTAATATCTGTATGGTAAAAATTAGGTTGATTTTTAAAGTATTTGAGAAAGGAAACATATATCTCGTTATGAAAACTGAAATAGGAATATAACCATTTTCCTCAAATAAAACCATCAACAAAGTACAATCTCATGGAACCAGTAAATGATTTTATATTTCAAATAATTTTAAAAGCTGAGGAACATGATTTCGCTTTAAACTCTAGGATTCTCACATTTTTTCTCCTAAATTAGATTTCGAGGAATAAAAGGGAAATGATTTCATTTTAACTTAGTATGTAGTAAATCATTTAAAGATTCTTTAATGGAAAATGTTAATATCAAGTTAGGTAAATTTTTGTTTCAAGAAATTCAAGGAAAATATTGAATTAAGTATTCCGAGTTAGGACATTCGCCTTTCGTAGCTGGCTCTTCTTAGCCAATTAACTATTTTTGTTTTAATAAAAGCTCCATAAAGGGCTAATAGAGAGAAATAATCAAGTTGGTAGTAGCATCACGTAAGAAAGAGGCATTGATTTATCATGCTTTAATTGGTACTCAAGTGATTTAAATGAAAGTTCATTTGGCGTGAGTTAAAGCATTAATTATCTTGAATCTTAACTGTTAATAAGTTTTAGCACTAAAGTTTAAGATTTTTTTTACTCGAAGCTAAAATAATAGTCAGGTTCTTTATGATAATGGTTGAAAATTGGCGAAGTTTCAAATAACACATGCATTTTAATATTATTTTAGGAAATACATATAGTACGTAAAAGTACAATGCTGGACATTAAAATTGAAACAGCATGAATGAAAAAAAAAGTATAGTGTGCATAAGCAATACGGCAGGAAGTTAAAATTATTAAATTTGAGAGCTGTTTTGGTGTTTACAGCGGTGTGAGGTTAGTAGAAACATTTACCACAACTGCAATCCAAAATGGCTCATACTTGGTTAGGGACGGTGTTGAATTGAATTTTAAAAACAAAAGGGCATCTCACTCCTTGATCTTTCTAGTCTCTGGCTAACTTTATCAACCATACTAACTGAAGAGGGGGGCTAGGCCAGTACCTCATGACCCATGAACAGATGTTTTCAATAGGGGACAGATCTGGAAACCATGCCGGGCAAGGCAGAAATACAATACCTTTTGTATCGAGGAAGTTTAGAACACGACTTGAAAAGTATGATCTTACATTATCTTGTTGAAAGATAGACTTTGACAGGACTCAAAGATAGGGCACCACCACTGGATGGAGGATTGCGGAAAAGTACTGATTTGCGTTCAAATTACAGTCCATCTAATTTATAAATGTGTGCGTCGTGTACCCAAGTGACTTCCCAAACAATCACACGAAGTCCAGGGTACCTTACTGCAAGCCTGCTACGAGCTGTGTCTTCAGAAGACACGTATACGGCTGTCAAAGCACTGTATTCTGAAGCAGGATTTGTCTGAAAGGATGCCATTGTGCCAATCCGGTATCCGGTTTTATCGTTCGTTGCACCAGAGTCATCGCATCTCTCTGTGTTGCACTGTCAAGAGAAATCAACGTAATGTTTGAAGTGCTCACTGTTCACACTGCTGAAAACGTCGTCGCACCATTCAAGTGGATACTGTGCGTGCTGTAAACATGCACATTTTTTGATTAATGGCTTGCGGAATGGTTGTACGGTTTACAGGGCTGACTCACATTACGTCTTTCCTCTCGGGTGATAGGAGGGCATTGAGATCCTGCATGCCGTTTCGTATGATCCTCAGTAGCCCATTGATTCAATATTTGCGTGACAGTACTTAGATTTTGACCAGCGCGACGGGCGAAATCATGGAATTTTTATCCACACTCTCGATGGGCATCGATGTTACCTATACGAAATTCTTGCACTTTCTGGAAAGCATTTCTTCTTTTTATTCGATGCATAACACGATATTTTGAGCAAATTTCGAACTTATAATACGCTTTTCGACTGAGAAATTCACTATTTAACTTTTCCTCTACGTGGTGCTTCAGTTGATTTTTCTCCCTCCTGCGTCTTCTAAGTGCCCTTAAATATTAACCCGTTAACGCACAAATTATTTTAAAATCGAAATTTTTCAAAAATATTTTTAAATTATATTTCATATATCATAGAGTAAGTATGAAGTTGTATCCATTTTCCGTTATTAGCAGCTGAGATAATAGGTGATCTATAAATAGATCGCTGGGCACTATGGTAGTAAAAGACCAAGTAATTTTTCTGTGGTTTTATATTTAAAAAATGAAACTTTAGTGAATTTAAAAACAACTAATGAGATTTTAAAGGAGAAAATATTATTTTATTGATCTAAATTTACTTACAAGGGGAGGGCACGACTAAGGAAATTCATTTCGGGTCGAGACATGGTGTAATAATTGGTACTCCATTAGGGGTGTTCAACCCTTAATGTAATTCGATCGAATGGTAGTCAATTCCGGAGAGAAAACAGCGTTCAGAAATTCATGCTTAGCTTTATACAATTAAGTTTCAATTTTTCACCGGCCCAGTGGCTCCGGTTGGCTAATCGTCTGCTTTGAATGCAGGTGGAACCGAGTTCGAAGTCCAACGCGGAAAACTTTTTCTTTCAATTCCTTTAATTATTTCTTAAAATTAAATAAATTATTTATGAAAGATTTATTAAATATTGAATAATATTCTATAACTATTTTACATTTTTATAAAGTAAAAAATTACTGTAATTAGATAATATTTATATAATGTTTAACAAATATATTTTTTATTTAAATAATAAATAGTATTTATAATAAAATATATAATAAATATTAAATGATATTTTACATAAATTATTACAAATAGTTTTATAATGTGAAATATAATATACTATAAATGAAATATTATATATATAATATAAAATAATTTATAAAATATATTATTATTGAATTAGTATTTTTATAATTATATGAAATACTTAATAAGTCCTTTTTAAATAAATTAACTTAATTTTAAAAAAATATTTAAATAATTTTAATAAATGTATTTAAATAATTTTTTAATAGTTTTAATTAATATTAATTAAGTATTTCAAATTAATATTAATTAAATATTTCAAATTAATACTAATTAAATTATTTTTAATTAATATTAATTTTAAATAATTTTTATAAATAATTAATTATTTTTAATTAATATTAATTTTAAATAATTTTAATAAATAATTAATTTTAATTAAACATATTTTAAATAATTTTATTAATAATTTATTTTTTTAAATAAATTTTTAATTAATAATTAATTTTTAATTAATATGGATTTTAAGTCATTTGAATTAATAGGTAATTTTATGCGATTTTAAGTTTTAATAATTTTAAGTATTTTAATTTTTAATAATTTTATGTAATTTTCATAATTTTAAGTAATTTTAATTAATAATTTATTTTAAATAGTTTTAATTCATAATAATTTTAATTAATAATTAATTTTAAATAATAAATGTATTTTACATTTTACTTTATAAAATACAAAATAATTACATAAATGTGTTTAATATTTAAAATAAACCTTTCATAAATAATTTATTTAATTTTTAAGAAATAATTAAAGAGATTAGAAGAGAAAAAAAAGATTTCTGCGTGATTCGGGAAATCGGTTTCAACCGTATTCAAAGCGACGGCGATTAGCCAATGAGCCACTGGGCCGGTGAAAAATTAGTAAACTCAATTGTGTATAAAAGCTAAAGCATGAATTTCGAACACTGTTTCTCCAGATTGACTGGCCATTCGACGGAATTACATTAAGGGTTGAAGACACCTAAAGAGGTACTACCTATTACGCTTAAGTCTTTTGGCCAAAAGCCAGGGTGGGCGGGCGTTTTGGGCGGCGTTTTGGAAGTGCGCGCAGGCGTCTTTTTTGAAGGCCTGGAACATGCTTTTACTTTCTGCTTCTATACGTTTCAGCAAGTGTTTCCGGCGCATAATATCTTTGGATGTCTTATACTTTTCTTTTCGCAATTTGTTAAACTGAACACAGAATATACGTATTTGATAACCATATCGATAACTCTATTAAAGATTAGTAATACCATTTTGCCAAGGATCCTGAGTTGTGTATAGCTTTCTAAGAGCCGGTCATGCTGGGGCTCCACCCATATTTTTGTTATACTGGTGAGTAGTATTAGGTTATAAATTTGATTTTCTTTCAAACCTTTTGATGCCTTGAAACTTGGATTAAAAGGCTCATACCAACGAGTCATAATTAAAAAAATTGACCAAAAGGGTGATGTGGCTGTTAGGATCAATTACTGGTTTACAGCATTTTATTTCACCCTTCGTGTTCCAAAACGGTTCTTTGGGAGTTTCATGGTATTGGCAAAACTCTCTTTGCCACCGACACCATCAAACTTACCAACGGTATCCTTTACTTCACACATGGCCAAGGGTATACAAAAGATTATGGGTTTACCTTTTAAGAATTGTTTGAAAAAATGATGTCCCATAATAACTAATCATCATTTCATCAAACTGACAGAATTTATTAAAATTAGAATTTTTTGAAAACTGTGATTAATATGCGTGATTAATTTTCTTATTTTTGAAAGCCCGGTCTGATTTTTTGCATTACTGTATCATTATTGCCGGCAAATGCACTACTGAACTTAATTTCTAGGAAAGTATCGATTTCGGGATAATAATTTTTTACAATCGGTACCGCGAGATCTTCGTCCTCGACCGGTAATCACGTTCACTGGTTAAATTAATGTGGTAGCCAGAAAATAAGAAAAAACCAATAAAACTCATCAACTCATCAATTGTAACTGAAAATTCTGGCTTACCCCACTCTTTTGCTTATCTTTCTGTTTCATTTTTAAATATTCGTAAAATTTTGGAGTCAAAATTCTTCAAAAATTTCAAATGGATTCATACTTCCTAAAATATTTGAAATTATTTCCAAATTTTCACTCGATAAATTACCTACTTCGTTAAAAGTAGAACTAGGCTTATTTTTTGTCCAATTTGCTTTCTGCTCCATTTTTGATTTTTTCATGCATTTTTTGGTAAATCTGAATCAACCCGTTTTTCATTTTTATTTTCATTACTGGCCCTAGATGGCAGCTGCTCTGTACTATTAGGGTCATCATCATTTATGTCTATCGATTCGTATTGTTCTATTTCTTCCATGGGTACACAAATTTCTACATTACCTGACAGATCTTTTACCGATGGAGTAGACATTTCATCATCATCAAAATATTCTTCGTCTGTTAACTCATCCACATCAGGGGTAAAGTAATTATATCACATTCTATTTCCTTAGGAAACATATATTCTAACGCTTCTTTGGCGGTGTGAAACTCTTTACGCCTTGCCATTCTGGAAGAAATGAAACGGGGGAAAATCATATTAGTTACCATAAACACCCAGCGATCTATTTATAGACCAGCTTGTTTAAACTTACATTTTAATAATAAAAACAGTTATTTTTCTAATATAAATAAGCCAGAATAATTAAAGAGGTATTGAAAATGTAAAACACATAAAAGTATAACATACTTTAAATTTTCTGTTGGATACAAAATCGAAAGCTGCACTTTGAAGCTTCAAATGGCGAACATCGGACGCTAATGCTGAACTGCTCTGGGAAAAATACTTCAAATTTCGTTTAGGGGGTGTGTGGCCACATGTGTAGAAAACAGCCAATGAAAATACAGAAATATGATTAAAACATATCGTTTTCACTGGGAGCTCTGAGTGGGAGGTGCTCTATAAATAGATCACTGGGCGGTAACGGGTTAATCTTTCCAATCTCTTCTAACTTTCATGTGATTTTGACGTTCGTCAGATCATTCCTTCATAATGTTGTAATTTTAATCTCTTGCTTTAAAAAAAGTGTAAAGTTCTTTTTTTCAAATATTTGCAATTGCTTGAATCAATAAAAATCAGGTTTACGCTGGACAATTTTAAATATAGAGCCTGATTCTTTGTCTTTGAATTTATTCCTTGCAACTTTCACTTTTTTTTGTTTAACCCTGATTTTATACACTCTGAACTTTTTGTTCTGAACCTATTAATATTACCCACTTTTCAGCTTATCTGCTTGAGAAGTGCCTGATAAAAAATAAATAAATTATTTTTTTTTCTACATGCGCAAATGAGTCTAACATATGTAGACTTACATATGTAGTAACAAATCATTCCAAGAAAGAATTGTGCAATTCAAGCAAAAATTCTAGTTTGTGTATTGTTTATTGAGAAGCAAATGGATTAGGTCAAGATTTAAAAATTGTGCGTGATTTTTATGATATTATTATGAAGAAAATGAAAACTTTAAAAGGGATTCTACCAAAGCACAAATGCTAATTTTCATTTTGATACATCTGGAAACTAAAAATTTAATTCGCAAGAGTAGCAAAACCCTCCCATTTTGATGTATTTGTTTTTGGTGATATAAATACCCCATGCATGTGAAATTGAACACAATTATTATTAAAATTTTTTATGATATTTATTTAAACAAATGCACAAATGCAATTCTTCGATTTTGACATATCTTACCTATCTATTGTTATCTAATTTTGCTTTTATTAGTGTACAATATTTATCATGCGAAGACTTTAAAAGTCCTGGAATTAAAAAAAAATAAAGGCATAGATAGCTTTGTCCATGTAGTGTATTATTTAAGTTGTAAAACTGAGCATGGAATTAGCTCTGAGGAGCGTGTATTTATTTTTTTATAAATTTCAAGGTAAAGTTTTATGAAATATTGATCTTTCACTTGTTTTCATCTATATATTCATTATGCCAGTATATTGTTTGAATGTTCTACATTTTTGCAATTTTTGTGATAATAAATTTTAAATATAAGTTAATTAACATTTCATAAAAGTTTTAAACTATTCGATGAATATTACATCATGTTATTGGTGAAATGGTAACCTCAAGCTGTTATTTCTCCATGTTAAATTTTTGATCATGTACTATCATTCAAAACCAAATGGCGTTTTTGATATTTAAAGCGAATTTTTTTATAAATGTTCTAAAATGTATGTTTTGTAAAACTATGCATGGAATTAACTTTAAGATAAGTAGTAATTTTTAAAAAATTTCAACTTAAAAAATATTGCTTTTTCGATGTTTTTGATTTTTATTGTTTCACAATGAAAATATAAATATAAAATTAATGAGCAGTAGCATAAAAGACAACCAAAGATTTCTATAGTATATTATAAGATAATTCGGAAAAGTTTTTGAAAGAAAATATACTCATTTAAAAAGCCTTAGAAATTTAAAAACTTTGAAAAATTTTAATTTTACAAATATTTTGAACTAAATTTGAATTATTTAATGGAATTATTACTTAATGACCTTTTTATTAAGTATAATTAAAACCGTATTTCAAAAATTGAAAGTAAAACAAAATGTAAAGATGCTACTCAGTCGCCTTAAAATGCATTAAAAATAGAGAGAAATATATACTGTAATAACTAATATAAATGCTTAACTTCATTATATATGTATACGTTCCTAGACATGTAACGAAATATTCAAATCTGGCGCTTTACATAAAATTAATGTTTACTTTGTAACATAATTTAAACAGAGTAACTTATAATGAGTTTTAATATTTATTGTAGTTAATGTAATAGTTTGATGAAATTGAAATAAGTTATAGAGTAAATTAACTACAGATTAAGTACATATTATACTATACCATCTTTTTATTTTTTTTTTTAACGTGTATCAGTGTATCAACTATGGTTACTCATGTTATATGGTTTTAAGTACACATTAGAAAATACAGACGTATACGTATATATATACGTAGGCTGTTCAATAAGTAATAAGACTAATTTTACTACCGGAGTATTATTTTCTGTAGCATAAGAAAAGCTTGTTGTCTGTATTAACAAAAGCTACCGATAGATGGCATGTACATACTCGTATTGTATAATGTCACGTGATCGAACTGAAGCGTGCCAACGAGACGCAATCATTTGTCGAAATGGAAGCAAAAATCGGCAAAAGTCAGCATCTGAGACCTTTGATATGATACAATATGATTAAAGACGAACAACAAGGCAAAAATATCTTAAAACGCTTTATCATAGCAGACGAAACTTGGTTGTATTACTATGATCCCATCATAAAACACAACAAAACAGTGAATGGAAACATCCATCTTCACCTACTCCCAAGAAAGAAAAACTGTGAAATTGACTGGTAAAGTTATAAACATATTTTTTTTATGAAGGAATTGTGTATCAACACGCTGTGTCCAACCCGGTACTAACGTAAACGACTCGTACTACACGAATGTATTGCGAACAATGGTACAGCACTTTAAAAGGAAACGTAGATTGCTTCGAAATGGCTTCCTATTGCACAATGACATTGCCCGATCATATATTGCTCATTGCGTACTGGATGTTTCGCATACAGTTCTGATCTCACTCTATGCGATTTCTGGCTGTTTCCTCATTTTAAGAAACCATTACGAGGCAAACGTTTTGCAAGCAACAAAGCATGTGAAAAGGCTGCGGAGCTGGTTTTGAAATAGCTCTCACAAAACGGACTTTTACATGTTTTTAAGAAGTATACAGAACTTTGGGATAAATGCATTAGGTTGCACGGAAGTTATTTTGAAAAAAAAACCATGTAAATGATGACAATTAAAGGAATTCTGTTTTTTTTTTTATAATTTTCGTCTTGTTACGTATTGAACAGCCCTCGTATATATATAATATATCATGAAAAGAATTACATACTTTAATGTTTCTACACTTCATGGATCAATTAAACTCATTTTTGAAATCGATATTTCAATACATTCTGCAGATTTAATTCTGATTGCTTAAAATTTACATATTTCTCAAATATAAGTGTTACTCTAATGTACAACGAGGTCGGAGATGTAGAAATTCTTTAAATCACCAAGGGGAAAAAATGAAACAATTTACCGGTCTTGGTAGAATTGACTCATATTATTAACATGCATATCAATTTTCAATTAAAGTCACTTCAGTATTTTAAATTACTTCACTTTAATGATTAATCAACAATTGTTGTTAATGTACTGAAATTCATAAGCAATCAAGTTGCTATGAATTGGTCTGCCATTGCTTTCCTCCAATTGGTCGGCTGTATATGAGGCACTCGTATGTGCCACGCGTAATATGTGACCAATCATCGACAATCAAGGAAATGCGGGGAAACATTGTTAACTTACAAATTCAAAGCTAGAATTTGACTTGGTTCCATAGTTTACTACATTCTTGACGTGGTTTGCCTTTTTGATTGTTTAATAGGACATAAAATATCATCAACAAGGTCTTAATAAGAAAGATCAAATAACCTTTTATAAAATTCCATGGATCAGTCTGGTGAAATAAGATAAGATGAATTGAATGAAACCGGTAATTCAGATTTTTAAATCACTGCAGAAATTTTCGAAGATAATACATATTTTTCGGAACCTATACAAGAAATGGTTTGTTGCTTGATAAGCGTGTTACCCATTCTCGAACTGAAGCTCAATCTTAACAAAAAACTAAATAACCGACTCTCGAACATCTTATACTTTTCGGTGATAAGTGCTCAATTATTTAATGTTCCTCATTAATGCCAAATGATTAGATACAAATTTATGCTTTTAAAACAGCAGATATTTATTCAATGGTATAATGAAAACTGTCCTTGTGATAAGCAAGGCATTTTTTAATAAGATTGAACAAGCTACAAAAGTTTTTCTGTTGTTTTTATGCATGTCAATTCATCTCATACAAACGCACCTTTTTAAAAAGGTGTCATTCTTTCTCTAAAGAAATTTGAAAAGCGTTTGTATAGATTCATATAAATATGAACAGAAAAAAGGGACAGAAAGGAAAAATTTACTGACTGTAAATTTTTGAATCTTCAGATGTCAGTACACCCAAATAATTATTAAAGAATATGAGCTGAAGAAAGCTTACGAGTTACTTACGAGTAAAATCACTTACGGTTATAATGGATGTGTATCATACTAAGAATTTCTACAGCTAAAACAAGTAAATATTTATTGTAAATCTTGTTTATCATACAGAACATTGTAATTAATATTTTAATCACAACGTGTATGTAAAATTTATAAATAAACTCATGAATTACTTCATTTGTTTTAATATTTTTTAAAACTACATGTAGAGCAAAGTTACTGGTCTTCGGCTTTTTAAGATGAGAAAATAAATTATAGCGAATATGAATATACTTATAAATGCATGTTACAACAATAATTTAAAATTATATGCAAAATAAAGTATACGGAAGACATTTATTGAGGCTTAGAATATATCTTTACGTTCTGGGTCTATTCAATCGATATAGATGAAATAAGGCATTTTCTAATATGGTATGAAGGTTGAAAAGGTTATATAAAGTAAAAAATATACTTAAATGTACTAAAGGTAGACTTAAGTTCTCAAACGAAAATTATGTGGTAATAGGGGAGATATTAAATTTATTTAAGCGAATTTTACCACATAGATATGTTGTGTTGTGGTTAATGCCGCCTATCTGACATAGTCAGATCGAGGCCCACGAAATTCATCGTGGCAAGGGGCTAGAAGTACGCCTGTCGTTGGCCTTAGCCTTGAGCACCTACAAGTGACAGTACGAATTAGCTCGGTGAAATTCCCCGAATGAATGATAGATGGCGGCACCATCTATCTCCCCCTCCCCAATTTAGGCAGGGTACTGAAGGGGAGGGAAATATTCTCCAGTCCCCTGCACTCGTGATTCAGCCCACAAAATTTTCGGACCCACTGATTTACCGAGCATGTACTCCGTGTGTATTCGGAGGGTATTTGGTGGCATCGGGCATCGAAACCTGACCTTCCGGTCTGGAGACCACAAAGATATATTAATGTGAAATAAAGTACACAGCAATTTCACAATACTAGTAGATCGTAAACGGGATTCTTTTTTTTATCAATACGTCCGAGTAACTTTCCGCTCTCTTCCTAGGATTCGATTTCTGTAAAATCCGTTATTAGCGGTGCTATGTGGAAACGAGAGAAACATGCGTACTAGATTTCAAGTTTGTAGATGTAATATTTACAAAACGGGAGCATTTATCTATAAGCCGTTAACCTCTTAGCAGCACCCCTTGGATTTCATTTTTCTTCAAACCCCTTTTATAGTGGATCTTTACTACATGAAAGGGACATTTCTATCAAATTTCAAGTCCTTAGGTCTAATTGTTCAAAAACGGTAATATTTATGTATAACTCTTCTTTAATTTAGTACAAAAACTCCTTCGGGTCTATTTTTGAAAAACTTTTTAGTAGCAAATCTCTTCTCCAAAGAAATAACATGCCTACCAGATTTTAAGCTTGAATGTCTAATAGTTCAGAAACGGGGTTTTTATTATTTTTTTATCTATAACGCCCCTTTAACTCCTTGCCGCTCCCTTTGGATGTTTATTTTTGTAAAACCTCTTTTGTAGCGCTTATATACTCTATCAAAGGAACATGTTTGCTAAATTTCAAATCTGTTGGTCTAATAGATCAAAACTGAGAATATTTATCCATAACGGCATTTAACCCCTTTCAAACACCCTTGGGAGTCGAATTTCTCAAAACCCTTTCTTAACGGATCTCTACTCCATGAAAGGAACACGCCGACCTATTCTCAAGACTAAAGGTCTAATAGTTCCAGAGATATCGGGATAAGTGAGTGAGTAAATGAGTAGGTTGCTTTCTCAATATATATAGATGCCACAGAGGCGAATTGTTCGTTGGGATCTAGGCCATATCGTAAATGGTCAGTTCATGGTGCATTATATCTTAACCTGTGGTCACTCGCGCCTGTTTTTGTTACCTTCGTTACTCGCGGGGTGTAGAGAACACCCCAAACTTGTAACACGTGTATTTAATTATGAAAATAAAATTAAGTCATTATGATACATATTTATAAAGTACAAGATGTTTTTTGTATTATACAAATATAAAATTATTAAATTTATTGCATACAAATGAGGCTAACATTAATTTAAACTAAACATACAAAATTTTCATTTTAAAACACATAATTTTATATTTTTTCATAAACCCGTATATATATATATATAACGTATATACCAGTAATAAATATACTTTATATTTAATGAGATAATGATAGTAGAAAGTAGAAAAATAATATTTTAATCATTTTCTAAACATTCGTTGCAGACTGTATACATATGCTCAACTTCTCGTGGGAGTTCTCAGTCCCCAGATAAACTTTTGAAGGTCATTACATTCCAATCATTCGAGAAAGAAGAATTCCATCAGGCCTGAAGGTTCAATGGCTTAAAATGTGAAGCTACAGAAAAAATTGTGGTTCTGTGCATTATTTTTAGAATCGTGGGAGGATTTTTTTGTTGCTGGGGTGTTCAGAACACCCTGCGCGAGTGATCGCGGGTTAAAAGGAGAGGTCACGACTAAGGAAATTCATTTGGGGTCGAGACTTGGTGTAATAGTAGTATTCCTTTAGGGTGTTCAACCCTTAATGTAATTCCGCCGAATGTGGACAGTCGATTCGGAGAAAAATGTCTTCGAAATTCATGCTTAGCTTTTATACAATTAAATTTCAATTTCTTCCAATGGTTTCGTAGCTTGTTGATATATCGTCTGCATACTAAGCGCTAGGTCTGGGTTCGATTCATCGGTCAATTTTTGTTTTCATTTCATTTAATTATTTTTATTATATTATTAATTATTTAATTATTATAAGGACAAAACAAACCAAACATGAAAAAGGAATAAGAATAAAAATCTACGTATAGAAATTTTCAACTCTACCAGAATATCCTTATTTAATTTCTTGGAGTATTGACGCATTGTCTTTTAAAATGAATACTCCTTAAATTAGAATATTAAACTCGAAGAATACTCTAAACTTAGACGCATCCTCTTCCATGTTCAGAAAATTTATTTAATCTCTGTTTCTCTTAATTATATGTTGTGCTTCAGTTTGAGAAATTTGCTAATGATATGCTTCATCCGCGATAAGACAAATAGTATCTAAAGGATATACTGCCTAGGTTTAGTATATCTAGAACAAGTTCAGGGACACATTAAATTAAAATACTTAAAATTCTTCTAAGAGAGTTGTATTAAGGTAACATTTTTAAACTGTGTTTTATTTATAATTTCTATTGCAGGAAAATGTGCTTCTCAATATTTCAATATTTGTGACCTAATTTTTAATCATAATTTTCAACGCCCCCTCCTTCATAAAATAACAATGCATTGAGTTCTATGGTATTGTACTTTGATTAAAGGCACAATAAGAATTTAATTATTAACCATAAAATTAACAATATTAGTATTCCATTTTGTATATAATTTGATTATGACAAGTCCACACAGTGTCACTAGTAATAGTTAAACTTTTTCTTAACATAGTATTTTATGAATTAATAATCAAATATACATTGTGTACTGATACATTTATAAGTATATTATATCATTGGAAATGTGTGCATTATTTTTTTTATTATGACAGAATGCATATTTTGTTTTGATTTCTTTCATAAAATTAATATTTTTTTTATAAAAAAATTAACTTTTATTTTTCATTTGCTGGCACCCCCTGGTAGAAGCCCCACAATTTGAGGAGCGCTGGCTTACAAAAGTAATTTGTTATAAAATAACAGATAATAATACAGAAGTATGCATCAAATTACGTACAATTTGACGTTTTTCAAAATCATTAGCTTATTTACTTACTTTCTTGTGTAAGCATTTTTCTGTGACTTAAGATGCCTTTAAAAAATTGCAAATATCTGATGAGACAATTAAGATATTTAAATTTCAATGTCTGACGATTCCTTTCGAATAAAATATATTTCTTCAAACTAATTTCTAGAAGAAAGACCGTAATCAGTATTTTTGTAAGTGTTATATTATTCAAAATGGTTTAAGCAGTTCTCTATCTCGTGTGCTATTGAAGTTTGCTAAAAATTAAAATTAATTAAGTATTAAAATTCATTGTAGGAAGTAGTTGAATATATTATTTAGTTTTAAATGAATTGAGATAGAATTTAAATCACTTGAAAACCAGTATTTAATTCAAAGCTTGGATGAATAGAGCAAAAAAATTAAACAAATTGTGTGCTTATGACCACGTGATAGAAGTGAAAGAACGTCTGATTTATTCTGAGCAAGGGCTTCTAATTGTTTGGTTGTACTATGTTTTCTTTCACGACATTTTTGCAGTTCACTTTTAGTTATTTTGTTTATTTTAACTATTTTCTGTAAATGGTATTGTTTAAGAAATCGTAAATTCTTATATATTTATATACGATTTAACTGTCAATTTGTCTAATTATTGAATAAAATTTATATGTAAATTACTTATGTAGATTATATTTATGTAATATATTTGTTTATCTGGTGTAAGCGTTATTTCACAACAATGCCAACTTTCAAGATAACTCGCCAAGTTGGCAACCCTCATTTTTCTTGTGTAGTGCTAAGGCTTTCTGAAACAATGATCTTAGTACAGTGTTGGCCAACTCACGTCACGCGTTCCACAGTGTGGCACGTCGGAGTTGTGATAGTGGCATGCGAAGACTAATTGAAAAATTTGAAAGTATAATTCAAAAATAACATTAATTTTTTTTCAATTTTTTTTAAAATGTGGTTGTTGTAGACAAAAAATAATCGCAATTTATTTTAAATACAATTAATTGAATAACTATGGGAAATTATCATTTAAAGAATATTCCTTCCTTATTTTGTGTGCTGGTTTTCCAAAGGAAGGGCACTAGCCAGATTTTTTTAAATTTGAGGGAGATTGCTTTAAAATATATGAAAGAAAATAATTAACTTCCCGGATAGAGCTTACTACTCAAGTATTTTGACTGGCTACGGATTAAGCCATTCTTAACGATATTATACGTTAGAATCAACTATAGAGGGTGCTGGAAAGCATGCCTATATAAAGATGTAGTGGCAAGCCCTCAGACACTCGAGAGAGTGAGAAGGGTAGAGGCCTGTTGTGTGTGAGTCACCATATTGCCGAGTGTTGTAATTAGCATTTGAGGATAGTGTATTTAAAGTATTTAATAAAGTCTTGTTACGTGTGTTAAGAAGTGTGGAAGTCAATAATTTGAGCAGTGAGTCATTCCATCCTGTCCAAAACACGAGATCACCACAGCATGAGTGTTGATTTGACTCCACAACAGATCAGAAGTGGAATATTGTGAACGCTTTGGTTTTATTAAGCGAGTAAGTCAATGTTTCTCAAACTGTGGGGCGCATCCCCCTAGGGACGTGATAACCCTACAAGGGGGGCGCGAGTATATCGAAAAGTCGAAAACAAGTATTATTTAAAAAATTATTAATTTACTGAAAGAAGCAGAAAAATAATGCATTCTGACTTATTAAAAAATAAAATACACATTTACAATGATAGAATACACTTATAAATATATCAGTACTGCACCATGTATGTCATAATTAATTTAACAGTACCAAGTCAAGAACAAGTTTAAAAATTACCAGTGACTCTATTGGCACGTCATCAAATTATATACAAATTTAATACTTATCTTGATATATATATATATATAGTTTGTACGATTTATAATTAAAGTCACATTGTGGAGGTTTACATTAAAGTATATTATTATTGAATTCAATACACTATTGTTGTATGTAAGGGGGGCATGATGAAAATTATGATTGAAAATTGGTTTGCGAGTATAGAAAGCTTGAGAAGCACTGGAGTATGTGAATCTCCACATTTCTTTTGAGAACTGAGAAGAAATATTCTTTGCTAAAATTACAATTATTGAGTTTCATGTGATTTTGAGACTTTTTGTGAGTGGGAATTGAAAAATGTTGAACGGGTTTTATATATATTAAAAATACTTGTGTGCGAAGATTATTTAAACACAAAAATGTCTTTTTTAACTAAAGCGAGAAAAGTAGACTTGCTAAATTTGGCCCTAGAATTGTACGAAGCTGTTCCACATCATATTAAAGTTATCGATTTAAGAAATATCATAACGGGATTTGAACATTATGAGGAGGATTTGTAAAATGTTTATTAGACATGGTTATCGAGGAACGTGTAGGAAAGGAAAATGCAGAATAAGAAAAGGAAAAGGCAGAATGGGAAAGTAAAAAGGCAAATGCTGAATTTGAATTAGATAAATTCAGATTACAAAATTCAAAATTCAAACTGAATCTAATCATATGAATAGCGATCCACGGGATATGCGTCTTTAATGCAAAAATTTGAAATCGATAAGGGAATTATTTTAACTTTTTCCAAAAGGCAAGCTCGACTAATTGTATTAGATATGGAGAGATGGGTGTCCATCTCATTAGGTTTATTGCCGTATGAAATAACTAAGTTCATTGCTCGGGAACGAGAAGAGAAAGAAAACGATTATAATCACATAGAAAGATTATTACTCAAGAACTTAAAATTAAACCGTCAATTTTTTGGCAAAATTTTTAACTCCTATCGTTAATAGGCAAACACTTTGAAGGATTTTGTTTACGAATTGCGCTTATATTTTAAAGAATGGTTAAGAGGCGTTAGGGTAAGTGGCTTCGAGAAATCAAATAATTTATATATTACCTAACAGCTAAGGAATGCTGTTCCAGCTGAGTGAAGTTCCAACGACCACTCAGGAACATTTCATATATGATTGGTTCAATTTAATCAATCCAGATGAACTAGCTGACAAATTAGGTGCGTATGAGAACATGCTAAAAGGAACAAAAATGCAACTATCACCTGCAAATGATGGAATTACCTCAAGAAGTGATTATCGAAATTATTCTAATCGTGAATTTGCGTTGAGAAATATACTATACATTTGCACTAAAGAAAATGTGCAGATGACTTTCCTAGGAAACAGTCCCATTTCATTAATAGTTATCAAAGAAACCACAAAAATCCACTGAAAATATAAATGTTACAATTGTTAAGAATTCGGTTTTCATCTTGCTCGCGATTGCCATAAACCAACAATTTTTCCTGTTTGTGAGAAATATAAGGCCGAAGGTCATACGAAGAAACATTGCAAAGTTAATATGTGGTATTTAGATGCAATTCCATTTACGTAATTGGAAAATGAAGATCAGAATAAATGAACAGAGCCATAAACTATACTTACTGTATCAAACTGGGAAGATATCACGCAACAAAATAAATCTCGATAGAAGAAAGTGTTCAACATGTGAGCCAAAAGAAAACGCCATGAGTTGTCAACTATAGCCTCGAAGTCATTTTATCAATTCTTCTGAGATCCAGACGATGTCGACACCACGATGATGACCAAGAATCAAGAGTACAATAAGGAGCAAGCAATGGAGGGCAATGTGAAGGGACTGAAAGAGATGACAAATGGTGAGATATATTCTTTGGATCATATTTTATTGAAGAACTAGGAGACTGAATGTAGTGATTGAACTATACGAACTTTGTGTGTTTTTGAAGAATACTTTTTTGTTATTTTAGAATTAATGTGTATGTTTTTTGTTTATTTAGAGTATCTTAAAACTCTTAACATTATCTTTCTTATTTGTGTTACTTAAAACTTTTTGTCTGTGGTTTTGTATAACTTATTTTGTAATATTTCAATGTGTGCTTAGGTTATTAATGTGTGAATAATTACTTCAAGTATAACAAATGCGTATTCAAGAATCGAGATGATTGTTATGTCAGTAAATATAGAGTGTCAATCTATAGAGGATGCTGTGAAAGCATGTCTATACAAAGATTTAGTGGTACACCCACAGACATTTGAGAAAGTAAAAAGGTTAGTGGCGTGTGGTGTGCGATTCACCATATTACCGAGTTTTGTAATTAGTGTGTTCTTGTTACGTTTGTAATTAAGTGTGGAAGTCAATAGTTTGAGTAGGGAGTAATTTCATCCTGTCAAAAACACGAGATCATCACCCATGAGTGCTGGATGAGAGTGAGTCCACAACATATGATGCATTTAAATAATTCAAATTTAAGCTTACAGGGAAAAATTGCATTTTTACTTATACCCTGTTCGGTCATATATCTTTTGTAAGCAAACTTGTGCGTCTTTATCAATATTTTGAAGAAAAAAACAAGTCAAGCATTATAAACTATATACCAAAGTTAATAATGATCCGAGCTACGATATATTTTAAAATTTAATTTGTGTATTTTGCAGTATTCATTTAGTTCTTGGTTGGATGTGATTTGCAAGTCCATTATAAAAGCTGATATAATATATTTAAAATATTATCATAATATCATCATAATTATCATCAATATTTTTCAATTTCTCTACAAGACGTTAATTGTTACCTGTCTGAAGTCTACATTAGAATTATAAAACTTCAGCACCATACTAGACTTGAAAGTGCGAATATAAGGAATTTATTTCTACTCAAGTGATCCAAATCACACTTCTGCCACCGTAAATGCTACACCGAGAAAGGCAAGAGATAGCGAAATTTATTTTGTAGATAACATGTTGATCAAGAATCAAATGATTAAGTTTATAGACTTGTGTGAAGTGTGGTTCTTGCCAGATTCAGTAGCCAGAGTAGCCGAAATTGCTGGAGATCACGACTGCTACACGCCTCGGCATTGATTCAAAGAGACTTTGGATTGTTCTTGAGGTAGAGCAGACCAAGCAGCTGCCAAACGTTGCCAAATGTGATCTGGTGTGGCAGATGGGGGGGTGTAATCTGGGTCAATTGTTAAGCAACCATGGACCACATGTTTTCTATCAACGAAAGTTCCAGAGAGCGAGTCGGCAAGGGACGCAATTCAATCTCGTAATTAACGAAGAACCTTTAGACAATGTGTGTCACGTGTGGTCACGCATTATCCTGTTGAAATATATGGCTGTGGACAAGCCCTGAAAGTAAGAAATGACAACTGGATCCAACACCTCGGAGATGTAGCGTTGGCTGTTTAAAGTACCGGTAATGCGTACTAGAGGACTGCTCGAGTGATATCCAATACTGCCACATACCATAATACCCGGTGCAGAACCAGTGTGGTGGTGCATAACGCAGCTGTTGAGCATCCTCTCTCCACAGTGTCTCCAGACTCGAATCCTTCCATCGTGGTGTTGCAGACAGGTGCGTGACTCGTCAGTAAAGACAACTTCATTCCATTCTGCCCCCCATATCCTTTTTTTCATCGCACCATTGGTGACGGAGACGTCTGTGGTTCTGCGTCAAAGGTAGACCAAGCAATGAACATCTTGCGGATAGACAACTCTGCAGTAAACGGCGTCGAATGGTACGCGCAGACACTGAATGATGCGTTACAGACTCAATGTGCTGTGTTATGGTTCGTGATGTGACTGAGCGATCCGTCACTGTCATGCGCACACTTTGCTTGTCCGCACGTGAAGTGGTGCACTGAGGTGGATGCGATCGACCACGTCGGTCCATTATACCTCCTGCATCCAACGGTCCCATATCCGCATTACAGTTGTTTGGTTTCGTCCAACACTACTACCGATTTCCGTGAAAGATAATTCACAATCTCGGTAGACCACTATCCTTCCTCTGTCGAACTCGGATACTTGATCAAAAGTTAATCGCTGTTTTCTACGAGACATAACTGATCGTTTTTTGAAAAAAACCACAAGAAAAACACAATTGTCGAACTTGAAATTGTCGAAATCTTCTAGCCTTAATTAGAACTTTGAGTTGGCGCCACAAACGCCAAACGCACGTGATGTTTATCTGCGCTAAAATTCTAATCATTTGCATATCTCACCTTCGCTATAGCATCATGTAAATTTCATGTTATTTGCATGCTTCCTTCAGAGTGTTCCATTTACGGTGGCTAGCAGTATATATTGAATGCTGAAAATTTGACCCGAAAGGCAATTTTCCAAATTTACACCATTTGGCTGTAAAATATTATGGTAGCTTTGGATCAACGTAAGTTTCTTAATAAATGTTTTCCATTGCTAACATAATTTATATAAAAGCATAATATCTCTAAAAATTAACTGATATACAACTAAAATAAACCTAATTTTGTTAGCATCTTCAAGAACTAATTCTAATATAGATGACTTGATAAAAATGCCACAAATTCAAAAGTCATTAACTAAGTACTGACTGTTTAATAATAAATTAGACATTTATTTGTTCAAATATACTCATTTTTATTGTAAACCTAAAAAAGTTTATAAAAATTAAGTAATAAGTTTATGAGAACAATAAACTTTAATTATTTATTATATTAATTTTAAATTTTCACTTTTTAGAGACTTAATTAAAAGAAATATGCTATTTGCGTAAAACTCCAGTATATATATATATATATATATATATATATAATATAACCCTAAAAAGCTGGCCTATTTCAGTAACAGCTTTTGAAATCATAATAGGTCTTCAGTTTAGTCAAAGACTTTTTTGTATCTACATTTGTTGTGTCTGGTGAATTCCAATTCCTTCCTTCTTTAGCACTGTAGGTTCTAGTACTTCTTAACTTTCATTTTATTATACTATATATATATATATATATATATGCCAATAAGTAACATTTGTTCATCTTTTTATATCTTTTTCTTTGTTGGAGAAGTTGAAAGTGGCATGCATAAAGATTTAATATCAGATAGTGGCAAAAAGGTTGGTAAGTAGCTTTAGTAGTTCGCGCTGATTTGGCTACCCTATGTTTCCTTTAATACAATGTTGCCAATACCATTGTGATAATACTTAAGTACCGTTTATATAACTTACATAACCCTGTATACTATAAAAGGCTAGAAAACTTATGCCCTGAGAAATGTTTACTTTTCTTAAAATTCTCTGAGCAAACAAACAGATAGGTTTCGTACCTTTTCGCAATAAACACCTTTACTTTCTTGGAATCTCTTAGTTGCTATCACTAATATAAACCAAAATATTGTGGCAACTTTCTCGCCAATTAACATTAAAATTTAGGATTTTCATTCTTTTGGCACATTGTTGTTTTGAAACGCTCTTTCTACTGAAGCAAACATTTTTTATACATTTGGACCGGCCTCGTTAGCAGCCACGCCAAGTCAGTGAAGGTATACTCCCAAAAAATCATGTCCTGTCGTTTGGCGAAAGCGGGAAACAAGCACGGCTCTCTCCAAGTGCCTCGGGATTGGGCCCACGGTGTCCACAGTTTCCCATTGCTTTCCAAAACTTCATTTTTTGGGCCATGTCAGTATATTTGTCAATGTATGTGGAGATATTGCTATTTGTTCTTCTAAGGTTCAAGGGTATTTATGGTTGAGTCGACTCGGCTCCCTGCTTGTCTTTTTGGTCAGCTCTTGCATTGCCGGGGAACCCAACATGTTTTGGGACCCACTGTAAGGCTGCAGTCCAGCCATTTGAGATGAGCTTGCCATATGAGATGGGGATTAAAGTTACACGCGTCCGTGGCTTTCTTCAAGCCACACGTGCTCCTTGGGTGGTGCTAAATGTGTAACAGTGATTGCCGTTATCGCGCGAGCCTCCAGGAATCAAAAAATAGATATATATATATATATGTGTGTGTGTGTTTCGTTTCTTCTCTTATCTTCAATCTCCTACATGGGAATAATCCTTTTTTTTCCCCGATTATTTTTGATTGCACTTCTCTCGTTCACTCGCTGAAGTTAAGTGGAAGTGGGCTGCATGGGGCAGTAATATTTAAAGAAAGAAAATACAACTTAACTGGGAAAAGTGAGAATCAAATTTTTACCTAAAAAAACACGCGCCTAAAATATTTTCGATTCAAAACTAAGCGACATGAACACGGGATCCCACTAGAGCAAAAAAACCAAGAAAAGTAACGGATTCGAACTTTATGCTTCATTTAATTTCACTAATCAGCAAAACGTGCCTAAAGAAGTTATCACTTCAAAATGTTGTTTCACACAACGCAAAGATCAGTTTTGTTCAATTTATTTTTTGTCATCGTGACGTATAAATTTCAAAACTGATGGTATTTCTATTCTTTAAATTTCTCATTTCATGCGGTTCTCAAATTTCGAAGAATATTTAAACGATTAATTAAAGAAAGGAAGGAGTACATGAATAATCATCCATAAATCGAATATTTTGTTGAGTAAAAAAGAATGACGATGAGTCATAAAATAAAACTTATATTTTCCAGCAAGTGCTATGAAAGCAAAGTAATTACAAAGAAAATTTGCAAATACGTGAAGTATGTTTGAATTTAAAAAAAGAACATGTATGTATAGGTATGCATATGTATGTACACTATAGTTTTATTTAATTTACATATTTCAATAAGTATTAGCTTGTGCATACTTATTCACAGATGTCTCTAAAATTTATATTCATTGTTGTGGCTAGAAAAGCCTATCACATGCTTAAAATTCATGATTCGGGGAAAAGGTTCTCTCCTGATTTAGATGTTTAAAATTTGTTTTCAGTAGGAGAAATGATTTCCATCTCGCGATACTATGCTGTTCTTAGTAAGTGTATTTAAATTTATGTTAATGCTTTGCTATCTGTGTTTATATACTTGTTGTGTTATATGTAATTTAAATATGAAAATTGAAAAATTTCCCTCTGCTTCTCTACACATTATAAAACTTCTTTACTGACCGATGAAGCTTAGAAAACCTGCTATTTTTTCCAATTGTAAACACTTCCTATACTTATGGAGACAATAAAGGTTAACTATATTTTCTAAATAATATAAGACTTTATAGAGGTTTTGTAATTAGTACTTAGTTTTTATTTATTGATTTTTACCAAATTTGGTTTCTTAGCCAAAATTATTAAATACTATTTGATTTGTGTGTTCATATAAGACAAAAATAAGAAATTAACTTTGATTTGTAAACATGTCAGAAGACAGACTATCTTTATTAGAAAAATACACAGCATTATAAGTACTACAATGATAAATACTATATCAAAAATAGATTATAAACTTAAGGAAAAAAACATTTGGAATTTAACAAACTTTAGAAGAAATCTTTGAAATTCTAATTTGTAAATTTGAGCTATCTTAAATTTGTAGATAAATTGTTTGAACCATTCTTTGATGAACTCGAATTTGAAAATGAATCTACGAAAAAGCTCAAGAATGATTATAAACATACTATTCGGGGAAAAAAGTTTAGATCTAGCAGGCGTATTCATGAATTTAAACAAATATGTAAAATATTAATCATGCAAATGTTGATCAACAAAATGGTGAGGAAATCAGTCAAAATGTAAACTGAATGTATATATGGAAGAAAAAAGCATACTCATAAAATAAATAAGTTACCAGATATTGTATGGATATGTAAGCCAAAACTTAAATTTTTATAATACGAGTACTTTCGTAAAAATAATTATTTGAAAAAGGCAACGATATATTTTAACTATGTAAACTCCATTTCAGAATGATTTGCATTACGCATTTATGGTGGGTTTTCCCTGTCATCTTTGACGTATGATACAACTACTTATTTATTAAAATTACAGTTTGCTAGGGACGAATGTTGATTCAAACTATTCAAGTAATAAATTAAATATGAGGCCTTTGAAGCAACAACATGCTATCTGCAAGTTTAGGAAAAACTGTTGGGTAAAATTTTTACTAAATTAAGAAATATAAAATGCATGTGATTATCGATTGAAAATATATCATGTGCATTGCACATCACTATTTTAAAAGATTTTTTGCAAGATGTAAAACTTAATATTATAAAAGGAAATATATATATATATATATATATATGTATAAATTTTTTTAATCCCCCCTTTCGAACCCAAATTGGGGGATGGGAGGTTTGAAGAAGTAGAGACATATCAAAAAAAGCTTTTTTTTTACCCTCAGCATTTTCGAAATAAAAATTTTTAGTTTAACCGGGCAATCTGAAACCCCAACCTTTGGTATAATAGAAAATTAATTTCCCTTATCTGAATTTAATCGGACCTTCTGAAGCCCGATAGGGTCAGCCCCGGTTGTTATTTTCAAAACCCTGTTTATTCAACGTCGACTATTAATCTCAAGACAGGTGACCACCCAGTCAGTGTTCACTTTTTGACCGGTAAGTGTAAAAGTTTATGAAAGGGGGAAAAGCTTAGAAATTGATATTTTAGCTTATATTTTTTCAAGAATTTTTTGTCCGGCTCCAAAATGGTGAAGATTTTTTTACCTGAATGTTTTTTTCCCCTTTATTTTTAATTGGGAACCCCAACGCATTTTAAAATGCTTTGAGTCGTTTTGAAGAAATTTTCAGCTTTCCAAAACTATATGTACCCAAACAATAAGGAATTGCTCTCAGAATGACATGCACTTTACCATCGACTGAAAACCATTTGCACACAAATTATTCAATACAAATATATTTCTTTCTGCTAAATTCTGAATTCATTGAATACTTTAGCCATATAATAGACTTTGTAGAAAAGCATTGTTGAATCTTCCTTCCGAAAACATATCTGGCTGCATTATTAAAGAAATGTGAAGTACTTTCCCCATCGAGCTAATCTGGTAGGATAAGGTCCCAGCAGTTGGTGACAAAACATTGATAGATAAAATTTACGATGAATTGGATGAGTGGATTGGATTCAGGGAAAAGTAGTGGCAAAGAGGATTTTCATTCATTTGCATGTGGATCAAAATTCTAAGCGTACCAATACCTTTTTCGTTTTTAAAACCAAGCGTTTTTTTAAAAAAATTTGTTTTTTTGGATTTCCACCCTTTTTTTTTTATTTTTTATGAAACACGTTGCATCCTCTCCCTCAAAATATATATATATATAAATTTTATATTTTAAAAGTTTGTACAAATTTTTTTCACCCCTATACGTACTAAAAAATTTTCCCAGTTAAAACTTGTTAATAAATATTAAGGTGTTTTAACTATAAGTAAAAAAAATTTGCATGCTTTAATTAAAAACATAATAAGCATAAGAACTGTAATGTTGTAACCATATTACCACGCCTTCTTTTAACTGTGTCCTGCTTTTGTTTAAATATGTCATGCCCAGCAATAACTTATCTGAGAACAAACGCAAAACACCTTCAGAATAAATATTTAACTTATCGAGCTGTCTTTATTACTGATTTGGAAGAAAATACTTAATTTGTATGGTTATGATTTAAGATATGACATTCTATTCATAAAATCAGTCTGTCCAAGCGATCTGAAGTTATAAAAAAATAACATTTCTCCTAATTATTGTTAATATAAAAAATTTAATCATTAAATTTAGCAAAAATTTTGTATATTGAAGTTAAGAAGAAAAAGCACATATAAGTTCAACTAAACCAACGGTTTCCTAAATTGGAATTCATGGGTCGCATAGTCAGAAAATGTAAGTAAAACATGTAAGTGAGGTTAAGCGGATGAAAATTTTTAAATACGCATATGCTACTATGCTTTCATTCAAAAATATAAACTAAAGAAAAATAGTCTATCGTTTTTATTGTGTGAGTGGGTTCATTCTCCGAGTTTTTGAATAATCAAATTTGCAATGGAGATGACTCCACACATGACGTTTGAATGTCCGAAATTGGCAGCCAATCAAAAGTGGGGATGTTTAACATATAAATGCGTTGTGTCTCCTACAGTAAATAATCTCAAAAAAAAAATATCAGAGGGTGTAACATTGAAAGCGATAAGGAGCATGTAAAACAATATTTTTTATACGAGTTCAATAAAAAGAGTATGGCAGCAATATTTGTCATAGTTTCTTACATGTTTGTCAAGATTATGGGCATGATGCACTAGACGAAATCACATGTCTTCGATGATTTCGTAAATTTAGGGAAGGAGTCAGAACCTGCCAAGTTCACGCTAGGAGTAGGAGGACATTACACATTGGAGAAGATGATATTGACAACGCTATAAGAAACAACCTGAGCCGTGAAAGGATTTGGGAAAACCTTCAACGTACACGGGAAAATGGTCTAGAGAGGGCTAGTTAAATTGGGATTCACGAGGAACTGGGACCGTTGGGTTCTACATAACCTGGCAGCTAAGCAACAGGATAACCCAATCCCCACCTGCATTTCCTTGCTTTTCCGGTACAAAAAAAAGGCCACGGTAGCCGAGTGGTCAAGGTATCAGATCGTAGCTGGCCTTGTCACGAGTTCGAGCTCAGAACCACTAAAGACCCGCCGTATAGGGTAGCGATGTAAGTTAAATCTGTAGAGAGCTGAAACGTCCTCCCGTTAGTTTGGTGTGTTAGTTAGGAGAGGGGGTGCCAGCTCAGGAGTCGTCCACGTCACTTGAACATGGTTCAAAGTTACGTGGTCCGTCGCCAAAAGCCCTTGCATAACTGAACAGTGCGACGTTAATATTCACTCACTCATTCCAGTACAAAAATGACCCGCTCATGACACTAATTATGGTGAGAAATTAAAAGTGGGTTATGTAACGTAACGCAAGGTGTCATAGGATTGTGTGTCACCCTTATGATCCACCTGCATACAACTTCGAAAGCTGAACTTCATCCCAAGAAGGTATTGAGTGTGTGATGGACTGTAACGGGAATGATTCACTGGGAGATCTTGTCACTCAACCAAACCACCAATGCTGTCTCCTATTGTTTACAGTTAGGCAGGCTGCATTCAAATTTGGTAGCAAAGAAGCCAGATCTCACTAATAGTATTGGTGTTATCATTCATCACTAGCCAAAAGTTAATTGGCTTTGGGTAGGGATTTTGCCCAACCCTCCCTATTCTTATGACTTGGCACCCTCTGACAATCACCTATTTTGTGCGTTGAACTATTTCGTCAGTCAGAACATCTTTGATGATATTGAGGCTGTAAAACTGCCATTCAAGAATGTTTTGACTGGAAACTGCATGAATTTTACCACCCTGGCTTTAAAGGCACAAGAGATCATACATAACAATTATGCCTAGTCATAGGTTATTTTGGGTTTATTTGCTCTTACTTAAGATTATTGAGAATGGTAGAGCTTTTGCACACATCCAATATTTGGGAGTGTCTAAATTGTTAAAGAAAACACAGTAGTATACTATGAAAAGCCTATATTAGTTTAAAATGTTTACTTCTTGCTAAATCTCATTAAAAAAGTGTATACATTGAAAATTTTTTAGTATAATGCAGTTTAATGGAAATTGCATTAATAAGTTACATAAATACGTATGTGTTTTAAAAACTAGAATAAAAAATAGAATCAGTATTGAAAATTTTCCTTCTAATGTAGTCTAATGAAAAAAAAATAATACATGTATCAGTTACTTAAATACTTATAAGTTTTGAAATAGATCGTGAAAAAATTCGAATCAAATATCAATCATGAATTGATGCATAATATAAACATTCTATTGTGTTCATTATAACCATTAATATCTTTCATATGCACACACATATTTGAATTATAGTTACCTTTAAATTACATTCCTGAAAAAAGTATATTGCATAAGCATAAGTAGTTTGGAAGAATTCCACGATTCTCATAAAGTATGAAATTCAATACTAAATTCCCTTTTAGTTATCGGTATCCATGAACACACGCTCAGAGTCTTAGTCTCCAATGGCAACGAAATTCTCAATCTCAATTCTGTTTGTTCGAATAACTATTGTTTTGATCCTTTGATCTATAGAAGATTAGGAAATGACCTGCATGATTTGACTACCTTAGATTCTTCGAACAATGCAGTTCAATCACTTTTATTCCATTCAAATTCTTAACATTTCAAATCTTACTCAAGTCATGTTAAGAAATTTCGAAATTGATTTCGTAAGATGGTAGGAAAGATTTGGTGGGTGCATTTTATTTTATTTAATACTAATTTACATGTGTGCGTATAATTGTAAGTTAAAATTAAGAAAAAATTATTACATATATGTCTAGAAATGAAATTTAATTATTTACATTTGTTAAATTACTAAATCAAATAAATTGGTGAGATTTATTGGTTCTGTAATGAGTGTTAGTTTTGAGAAAAAAAACATTTAAGAAATATATTCCAAATATCTAAAACAGCTTACAATAAATCAAAGAAAAAAAAGAGGGTAGTTAAAAATGTTCATCAAGTTTGCACACACACTCACACACACACACACACACACACACACACATATATATATATATATATATATATTATAAAAAACCCTTTTTAAAAAAGAAAAAATTTTCGATCTCTATAAATATTTTAAAATAATTCCATAATTAAATAAAATGTTCTTTTTAGAAGATTTTTTGAATATTACTCACAAATTCTACATTTTTAAGTGATGCTCAGTATAAATTTTGTTAACAAAATGTATTGATACTATAAAGCAAAAAAAAAAAAACTGAGGCGAGGGTAAAGAAAGGGTAGGATATATCACTTATATATTTTCTAAATCAAGAGTATGACTTTGTAGTAGATATGCATATTTCACATATATTCAAAATAAATCAAAGTCTTCAGTGCCAAATTTAGAAAATGGTTGTCCTTGATATTTTTAGCTTTAATATATTGCTACTACACTGTAAAACGTTGATGTGACATTTCTTTATTATACTAGAAAAGTAGCGAACTAAGTTTAACCTTCAAGTGTATTTTAAGGGGATGTAAAGAAAATGTTGTAATTTCACTAAATTAAAATGGGAGTATTCTTTTAAATGTTTGAAACTGACCCAAACAATGCAAATATTTTAGTAGATATGAAGAGGTAACACATTATGGGGGGCGCGTGTAGCATACAAAGCATGTTTTGATTTATTTAGATTTGTAACTTCAAAATATTAATAGACCACCTCAACAATATGCTTTTGGAAAGTTTAATTTTGTTAGAGACAGGGCAATGTGATACATTTTGCTGAAAGGTGCTTACTATTACTATTACTAAGCTTACTTTTTCAAATAGCAATTTTATAACTATGATGTACAAATCTAAAGATTTGTGGTGCTAGGAGCGGTTATTGAGAGAGAGATAAATGTTTACGTGTCAAGAATGAGTTACCTTATAAAAAGGGTAAGTTCTTAATAAATTAGTAGCTAAAGCTTCGGTAAGATAGTAACTCTTGGGAAAATTTTTCAGCTTTTTACATATATAAAAAAATAAATGGAACTGGATAATTTAAATCTTTGTTCTATTTTTACAGATATAGATAAAAATGCTATTTCTTGTACTATCTTTAAACTCGCTTAATTTTAAAATATTATTTCTAAAATTATTTAAGATAACTTTGCTTGACAAAACTTTTTCAAGCACTGTATAAAATGTAGTGATCATCCAAATTTTAGGAAGGATAAAAAACAAAACAATACAAAAAACATACTTGATCCAATCGAATACTATATTTTTTGTGTTATATTACATTTTGGTATGAAATTTATTAGTTTTTCATGTTTCAAAATTAAAATTCATCCTAAATATTCGTAACTTAATAACTTATTTTTAAATAAGTATTTCATTACTTATTTTTTAGATATAACATATTGTACTTTTTCTTTGAAATCATCCTGTACTCGTTACGATTATATATACTTATTCCTAAGCAAATCTTTTATTTTTTAAAGTATTCTTATAACTATATGTGTTACTTAGCCCGTTCAAGACCATGATCATATATATGTGATCACATCGCTCTGTCCCTAATGGCCCTACTTGGTATCATATATGTGATTGATTTCTTCCTCCTCGTTGGCCCATGATCTCAAATTTTCGGTGTGATTGTGGAGTTAGGAATGTTTCTGCTATTAATTTTATAAAATACCTAGATGTCGATTAAAACCATCTTTTTAAAATGTTCTTAAGTAAAATTTGAACTTCAATATGTGCTTAGCCCTTTTGTTTTTGTCTTTTAAATTATATCCGAGATATTTATGAATATAAACAACTGCATATATTTATTTTTGAAGAGAATCGGACATTTAGGTGTCTGAGGATTCATTGCTCTATTGCTCTATGGATTTATAAGTGTTTGTTACCTTTTAAATAAGTTGGCTTAGTTTTCTAACATTTCTAGTATTTCGTATTTAATTGTGTGGAATTTTGACATTTATTTGAAAGTGTATGCATTTTTTTATTAAAATGAAAACATTTTCTTTTAAAATTCGCAAATTGTTTTAGCCATGTGGTGATACCTCTTTGTACCCATGTTCAAATATTACTACGATAATAAATTGTAAGTTTTAGCGTATTTGATTGTAAATTTTAAACTTTGTAATGAATTTTTTAAAGGAAATTAGGCTTAGTAGGGAAATCTGATGCAATTTTGCGTGCGTAGTATCCTCCGAAAGTACGTGGGCCTGTGGAAGCGTTTCTTCTCCTTCCGCTGGTCCTGAAGGGGTTGCTTTATATCTCACTTTTAGTCTCTAGGCCATCAGGGGTGCTCTGACTCCAAAATGACCTTTGTAGGCCACTCGGAAAACACTCATTATACTGTACATTGTTCCGGCTAATTCTTGGCCTTTTCACTTCCTAGGAATATGAAGAAACACGGATAAGAGATAATTTATAACTCTAAAAGAAATACACATTATACTCTTTTATATCTTCGTAATCCAAATGGTTCTTATAAACTACTTAAAGCCCAACTCAAAATGAACTTTATGAGCCACTTTGAAAAACCCCTTATATGCTCGCAAGTAAGCATTAAGCAAAAATATGTACCTTTATACTGTGATTTGGAAAAAAAAAAAAAATATTTATTGAGGAAAATTTAAAACAGAATGTGAAGAATTATTATTGTTTCATTATTTTCTGCATGCAGATATAGATAACAAAATAATGTGTTTATTTACTATAATAATGCAAATGGGATCAAATAAATGTTTAAAAATATTACAGCTGCCATTTCTTTGAAAAATCATGGGTGTTCCTTTTGAATTGATCTTTCTTTACTCATAGTTGAAATTTGATAGGGCTAAGCCAGTCTGCAAACGATTAAGCATACGTTGCTCTTTTACCTTAAACGTCCTGAATAAGCCTTTTTTAAACTTAAAGAACATCCCTGATCGCTTCTAGTTTCTTGGACACCCCAAAGAGAAAAGTAAGGAGGGAGGAGAAACGAAAGCTCTGCAATACACAGAGAATCGTGTACAATCTATGGCTAGAATATGCATCATGCAATCTGGAATTTATTAAAAAGTAAATTTATTATAGAAAATTCAAATATAATTGTTTGATATTTAAAGGATATTTCTCATTATTAAAAAGGATTTTAAAATAAGTATAGATAATAGGATAAATGCATTGTAAATATATATATATATATATATATATATATATATATATATATATATATATATATATATATATATATATATATATAAAGTGTGTGTGTATTAGATTGAAGTAGTGTTGACTGGAGTGGAAGATTATCAATTTTGATTTAGTAATGATATCTTCAGAATAGCTTTACCTTTATTATGAGTACACATCAGCAGATAAAAGTAAGCACCATGTTCTATTTTCATATTGAGTAGACAGCAGCATTGAGGACACAAATACAAAAGACAAAAAGTAAGCATTTTCAATCTTACGCGATGGGTGGTAAGTAGAGAAAGAGGAGTACATTTATGTTGAATAGATTGCTTCTTTGGGCTCTGATTGGCTAAGCAATAAAATGCGATAATGGAAATCGGTTTGAAATGATTACAAATTAAGATTAAGAAAACGTTTATTCTTTTAAACCTAAGAATTAAAGATTTCATTTTATAGATCATTAAAGAGTTAATTAAAAGTTTGTTAGAGGGAATTCATTACACACATACACACATATATATAGTTATATATATATATATATATAAATTTCCCTCCTTTTCAATAAATTCCCCCAAAAATGAAAAACCCAAAAACCTAATATTTGAAGTGCCTTTTTAAAAGCGTTTGCTGTCTGTATGTACTGGTGGGTCACATGTGGCCCGCGGACCGCGTGTTGGGCACCCCTGTTGTACATCATCAAACAATTGTACATATATTCTTCAAAAAATCTCAAAATGTAATAGAAGATTAAACCTTGAAAAGCTGAAAAAAAAACAAAGGAAATAAAAATAAATAGTATTGGGAAAAAAAATGTATTTTAAAAAGCCCTATTAATGTAACGAATGTGATATGTAATTGGGACAATAACACATTTCATTCGATCACAGTAGTTTCCTTACTATGGCCAGCGTGCACCATCACTAGGGTTCTCCAAGTTTGTTCTAAATATATTGTAAATTTAAAAAAAAGAATATAAATCATATAACTAATTTTGAAATACACACTGGGATACACAATCCAATTAAACATTTGAACTATAGTTTATGATATGAAATTTAGGCTGAAATCCTACAAAAACTACATAGATAAGTAAGTTAAAGAGTGGAGTTTTAAAAAAAATTAAACACACAATTATAATAAATGTAATTTACGCAGCTATAAATTTAAATTGACATTTGTGTTTGCAGATGGAGATCAAGTTTACTACTGGACAGATTGGCATTGAATTCAAAGTCTCATCAGTTAGCTTGTATTCGCGAATAATTCAGTATATATTTCCTTTCGGAGAAGGATTTTCATCATCATGATCACTTGAATGTTAGACTTTCAAAATTCCAGCAATGATGAGTGTAAATATTTTATTTCAAAAATATTTCTACCCTGCACAGATACTACTTTCTTCTTCAAAAATATTTCTACTACTTTCCATTTATTGTACCGGGCAAAGCATATTGAATACATTTTGAAAAATCTTAATGGCTTTTCCAGTAGAATCAAAATCTTAAAAAAAACACTTGAAATTTATTGTTAAAACAATAAAAGTTCCTAAATTCTCATAAATTTGACTTGGCAATGGATATATCATTCGCTGGATTAGTTTGGAAACGAAAATTTGCGAGTAATTTGAAATTGCAATAGCTAGAGCCCTTTGAGTTTTGAAAAGTAAAACTAGTGGCCCCTTTAGTCTAAAAAAGATCGGAAACCCCATCTAAAAAATCAGTTTTTATATGTAAACGTTTCAATTTTATTGTTATACAAATTTTAAGATCGAAAATATATATTCTAATATAGAATAATCTTAACACATAATTGTAAAGGGATTCTAAGGTATCCGACTCGTCTGAAACTGTGGTTTTGCAAAAAGCTTAAGGAATGGATAATATTGCTGATATTTAGTGTGACTTGACTAGAATAAGGCTTTGAAATCGTTTTAAGAATACTTCATTACAATGAAAAAATTACTTTAGTAAACAATATTCTATTAAAAAGGAAATATAGGAATAAATCCAAGTTTCAAAAACATTCTTTTATTTGAGAGAAATGCTTCTATTACAAATAATATTTTGCCTTGTATATATCCTTAGACTCTGTACAGAGGCTTTCCCGCAACTAGAATTTTTAGAAATATATAACTTAGAAGGTATTTATCCATATTTTATAAAATAAATAGAGGGAGAAATTCTTGAGAAAAAAAAATGTGCTTGATAATTATTTCACCATGGTAACCTAGAAAATAAATGTGAATTTTTCTAAAAAATCCTAGTTTAGGGGACTTTGGAGAAGTTTTGACTTTATATACACACACACAAAAAATATTATTATTGAAGCATTTTATAACAGGAGAACAAGTTTTGAAAAAGATTATTCTAAGATAATTTTGCCAAAATATTAATTTTAAATAATTTTTATGTCATAATGTCCTTAAAACAATTTTATACATGTATTATAAGTGACACTAAATATCAAGTGAAAATTAGCTATTTATGTGCTTTTTTAAAATCACGATTCCGATTGTAGTCGGATACCTTAAAACATGTTAAGTACTTGAATTGGCTACAGTTGATGAATGCGAAGTAATGTACCTTGCGCTTTCCTTATAAAGTATCAACCCTTTCTGCTACCAATCAAATTGCACTCATAGTACTAGTTGTTCATTTAAGTGTGTATTATAAAAATAAAATTCCTTAAAATATTTTTTTTCATCGCACTTGTTCAGCTTTTATATTTCCGAATAAAACTTTTAAATCTACTTTATTATAACTAGAGGAGCATTTACCTTTTATTTTTTAAAGAAAAAAAGTTAATTTGCACGAACTTTGAGATCAGTAATCCTTAACCCTAGGCTTTAATTCGAAATTCCTTTTAAATTCAATATAAAATAAACTATTTGAATAATGATGTTAAAGATATATGAAATGCAAATCAGAATTTTAAGAACTTTGTGCTTTTCTAAAGTACACCGAAGGCTGATAATTGAAGAGATTTTTTTTTTTTTCAAGAGAGTTTTCAATCAGAATTCCATTGGACGAGAGACATAAAATATACACCGAAATAAAGCTGATTTTAAGATAAAATTTAATTGAAATTTTTAATTATTGAAAATGAGAACTTTTATTAGTTTGAAATCAACTTTCTGTCTGATTCGAATGTTAAAAATGCTTTTGTACCTGCACACTCTTTTCATTCCTTCTTAGATTAAAAGGCAATGTAACCAATTGCACTCTTAAATCCATTTTTTGGGTGCTGAATTTTAGTTGCATTTTGAAAAAACTTTGGATTATTTAACTTTCAGTCAAACTAAAGATTAATTAATCGCGGCTAAGTGTTTCTCATCTCTCACACCCTTTTTTGGCATATAGTCAACGAATTATTTTACATAAAATAGAGAGATTTTTCTGCTCTAGTCCACTTCTATGAAATATAGGAATCTGTGGAGTAGTAAATTAATGTTTCCTCTTAGAATATCGAAAGTAGTCTTGATTGTATTCTGAGTAGTAGCTATAAAAACCCAATTTAAAACGTTGCAATTAGTGCCAATAAATCGTAAAATGTGATTACTTCAAAGCAAATAAGTATTTCATTAAGGTGGCTTCAATTTACTGATTATTTATTAAATTTTGTGCATTTAGGGCTGTTGTACGTGTTTCAGTTTTCCTGCCTAGGGTTTCAGAAAAAATGCAAAATTAAGTAAAACATATTATAGTCTTTAGTGAGTATAAATTAAGTTTCCTTCTTTCTGCTGATCTCTACTGAAACTAAATTCCCTTTGGAACTAAATCTTCAATATCTTTTATGCATATATGACAATACAATGCCAGCTACACACAATACTCTTATATATATATGTAAGGATAATTAAATTAGAATAAAAATTAAATTCCCTATCTAGTAATTCATTTTTGTATTACATTCTCACCTATTCAAGTATCAAACTAATGACCTATTTATTTCTTCCTGGAAATATATGGCTCAGCCAATAAATATGTCTAACCTAGATCGTTATGCATTTTAATAGCCCTATATGTCAAAGCATTAACTCTCAAGAGCACCTTGACGCCGCGATCGGTGTTTTAAGTGTTTAACCTCTAAGATTATCTGCGGCGTTCTTTTCTCTCTCTCCTTGCCTCTTGCGTCAGTTGATGTGTAACTTTGATCAAATAAAGACCTTGTTAAAAACTAAGTCTGTTTCTGACTCTAAAATCATGTCATATATATATATATATAAAACAGTTTTAATACTAATTATCTTTCTTTCTTATGCAAAATTTGATTCTGTGTCTCTTTTTCTTATATAACATTTAGTTAAAATCCTTTTCATATTTGTTAGAAATGTAGGTTTATAGGCAAAAAACAAATTATAAATTTTCGTTTAAAATTTAATAGTTCTTTTAGTTGGTAGCTTTCAGTAGGATTTAATTCTGTAAAATACCACTTAAGGGACTCAAGTGCTTAGTAGTTGGTAAATTTATTTGAAGTAAATCAGCTAGGTGATTACTTAGATTAGCTTTTACACTTAATTGAATCTATAACTTTAAAACTTTTGTTGGTTAGTTAGTATCTGTAATTTATTCAAACTAACTACATCGATTCTTGAGCCGGAAACCCAAGCTTCCTAAATAAGTTTTGTAGGATTATTGGCAAAGTAGTGTAAAATGGTTCACACATACCCAATTTTATGAAATTAAAATAAATTTTACGTATCAACTAATAATAAGTGATTAGTTTTCTTATTTTACCAGTATCATAAACTTTTAAATACATTCATTTCATGAACATATAATTGCTCTAATTAACCCATCCAATGTTTTTTCCCCATCCAATGTTCCACCGAGTACAGAAGTGTCTGAATGCTGAAGGGAGTATTACTTTGAATGTAGTTCTGTCACGAAGAATTGGTTCTGTAAGTACAGTGATTTTTCATCTTGTTTTTGTTGTTATTCCACACGCAACTGTGTATTTTATTTTAGAATCAATTACTAAAATAATATCTAACGCTAAAAAAAGGATTAGGGACGTGTTTTTTTGCTAATTTTATCTTCTGTGTCCTTTAGTCGCAATAGTTATTAAAAAAAACTTGTAAATGATACTGAGTTCGAAATTTAAAAACTGTATGGATATTTCTAGAACGACCTATTTGTATTAATTTATTTAAGAAATACTTAATATGTTTTGTTTTCATATAAATTTTTTGAAATACAAATCCCAAGTAAAATTATTGTTTTATTAAACATGTAACTAATCACAAATATAATTACTTTTACTTTATCTTATTTCTAAGTCTGTATTAATTAAGGTAAATGCTAGAGTGAAAGAACGTTATATTATCCTGTAGCATAACATCATTGAAGCAATGGCATGAGTGTCAACTCATTCTTAGAAAGTATGTTTAACTATTGTACTGAGTTCTAAAGAGAGGCATTATATCATTTATCTCTTTCTTACACCACATGTGTAAAAAATACAAGTTTAAAGCTAAGATTACGAAGTTATAAGATTAAATTCTAAGATTGAGCCTAGATTTTAAAAACGAGTAAAAGTTTCCTTATTAGAAGTAAAATAAAATAATATTAAGAATACGGATTGTTGAATGATTTAGGATAGAGAAAATAAGACATTTTTATAAAGGATGTATAAATTATTTCATTCAAATTTGCGTGTGATATGCATCAAAATTTCTTTAACATTCCTCTAGGCTCGCTTCAAAAAGTTCCATGTATAGGCACACGGCAACACTCAGATGGATCACCTCATACTTACGTTTGAAGATGACTTAATCATTTTATTGTTGAGATTTGACATAAAAAATATATCTGACATATATTATTTAAAATCAAATCAGAAATTGACACATTTAAACCAAAAACATCCAAAATATAATCCTTAGTTATCACAGTTTCACACTTCTGTATTTTAGATGCCTTTTTGAAGTCTTCTCAAGTCACCTTACAATGTTCGAGGATCATGCATTTTTTTTGCATAATACACGATAAAACTTAAATAATATTTTCTTGATGTCCTGAGAAGAAGGAACCGTACCTTCTTTTTCAAATTCAATACCGATGTTTGTCTTGGGTTTTTGTCTTGAATGGAGCGTTGCATATCATATATTTCTTCAATCCGGAGTCAAAATGAACACGATATGTGAATGTTACACTCCGACTGAGTTCGCTGGTGCTCTTTCAAAAGTTTCTAACCTAGTATTTCTATAGTTGTGCTAGATAATCTGAGTGGTTTTGATTCCTATATAGATATTTTGGGAGTTTATTCCAGCTATGCTGAGGATTCAAAAAATTAGCGTCGTTAACAAGGTGCGCGGCATTCCTCAGATGTATCCCAACTCAAAGTACCATATATATATATATATGTAGGATATCCATTTGTAAAAAGTTAGATCATATCCTTTAGAGGTCGGCAATTCTAATCAAAACAGTATTCCACATCAACGCCATCTAGCGTCCCTTTTAAAAACGCCGACATGAACCTTTTTCGCCAGAGGCCCACTAACACTCGTCGAGGGAAGTCGTGTTTCGCGCGTCAGCGCCGTTTAATCCGCGCCAGGCGGTAAATCTTAATAGTACCATAACGAGCTCTATCGTTTCGTCCGCGCCAGGCGGTAAGTCTTAATATCACGATAATGAGTTCTATTTAATCTCAATTGCCTCCTTTAAAGTAATGTGATCTAACTTTCCTATTCTTCCGAAATATGCTTATCTAACTTTCCTATTCTTTTGAAATATTCCCCATGTAAATACTCCCCTATAATTCTTAATAAATTATTTAGTTTTCAACTAGTTTCTTTCTTGAACTTTTGTTGTCTATTTTATTTCAAAATTAACTAATACACCCTAAAAACCCTTAGACATCACGCCATAAAAACCCCGACATCTAAAGAATCAAATTTTTTGGAAGATTTCGGTTGGATTCCCACATATATATATATCATACAGAAGTGACAAAAATTTGTTTCGAATTTTACTTTCGCGCGCGCGTATAAAACTCGAAAGTACACTATTTTACAAGACAAACATCAAAATTTACGAAATAGTATTAAGTCATAAGAACTGACGTTGTTGGGCGAACTGAATCTATCAGAGCACAATGACCTCTGTTACCCGAAATATGAATAAATCGCCTTCGTCCTTGACACTGAACCCTTGGGGCGAGTGACGAAAGCCAGATCGAAGAAGGTGTGTGTGGGGGGGGTGTTCCAACCCACCCTGTGGCTGAAGCACCGGAACTGTTTTACTATACATTTGAGAAATTCGGGCGCCTACCGAAGAGTTATTTATTAAATGGTATTAAGTTTTAAGGGGTTAATTATTCAAAAACATATCTTTTTTTAAAAAAATATATGAATAAAATTATTTTGGTTGTATTTAAAAGAAAATACTGAATATATATTATTGTATTCACAAATATCGTAATACTTTTGAGTAGAATTAATTCTGTTAAGAAATATATGTACATTGCATTCTAATAAATTAAATATTCCGGTTGGGTATGTGTAAACTCATTACGTAATGGAAATATATGACAATTACATTTTCCTTCTGCATAAGGACTCTTCGACTTTAAAATTTGGTTCGAAATTTCCACTCTGATCCACCCTCCTATTCTATTTTATTTTGTATTGAAATGATGCTGACACAGAAATCAATAAATCACCGTAATAAATTAAATTCCGCTTACAACGTAAATGAGTTTTCACGTATATTGCACTTGCCCACGCAATCCATTAATTTAAAAGTTATTTTCTCTTGAATTTTTTAATACATTCTTATAGATGAAAGAGGATAAAAAAAGCGTGGATGCTACTTTCGTAATTTATTGAATCATTAATTAAACTATATTGTGTTTTCCTGTCCCTAAAAACAGAGTATTTTTAATCGCACTCATTAAAATTTCACTTCTCCGTTGATGAATTAATTCATTAATATGTTTATTTTTTTCTTTTTACAAAAGTATTAGCACAAATACTTCACTACAAATAAAGTTGATTTTACACTAACCCTAACTTGTAGTTGTGATTTTGTAAATAAAACACATTAATATATTAATATTATTTATTATTTTTTCAACAAATTTGGAAAGATTTGCTTTCTAAAATTTTAACTTGAAATCAAACCAATACCACATAAGTATTTTTTTTTCAATTTTTTCTTAATTTCATCCTTTATTGATTTCTGGCAGTTTTGTTCAATAAAATTAGGCATACATTTTGTGTTGTAATCTTTTCTTTGAGACAAAAATGTTGGCATTTAAAAAGAAAGTTTTTCGAGGTATTATCCATAATTTTGTATAAAATATACAGAGTTTATACAAGATGTTCACAGAAAACTATTATCTGCTAAGATAATTTAAACATTATTTTATTCAACACATATATATTGACATATATTTTTACAATAACAGAAATAAGGTTCGATTTAAGTATAGAAAGTAATGCAATTAAAAACGTTGAAATGGAAGCTTGATGTTATAATCCAATCATCGTTTGTATGTATTTATACATCAGAAGAGTTATTTTGAACGTGAGCTTCACTCAAGAAGAAAAATACACAAGAAGGGAATTAGTCAAATTTTCCATTAAACATACAATCGAAAAGCACAGTATAAAAAATATAATCGTGCGTTCAAGTGAAGCGAAATATGTATTATTTTTAGAAACTGCATCAGTGCTTAGGGAAAGGTTAAAACTGGTTTGTAAGACACGTAATCCAATACGATATTTAATTTACTTGGAATCACCAGTAAATCTATCACAAAATCAAGGTTGGATCTTCTAAAAGGAAAGACTTTAATAAATATGTCAAAATATAGGTTTTAATTTTTTAATACTAAAGGAAATGAGACGCGTTATGAAATAGGGTATATAGATTTATAAATTGGATATTATAATTAGTAGGATTTCATTTTTAAAGGGTTCTATTCGGGTTATTTTCTAATTATCTCACGGAAAATATTCTTTAACTGTCATTTTAGTTTTAAGACCACTTTTCTTAGAGATGACTTGATTTTATGCAAATGCAACTACTATTTAATTGTCAGTCTTTGAGTATGCGAGGCAATGGTTAAGAGCTGAGCGTTAAGCTGGGAAATCCAAGAGTTAGTAAGAACCGACTGGTGGTCGCGAATCTTAAGATTAATATTTGGCTGAGGATGTGCCAGGAAATGGTTAAGTAACCAGACTCGGAGCTAGGGTTCGTGATTTCCAGGCTTTTTCTGTTCCAGAAAATTTCCTAGAAATTCTTGGACAATAATCGTCATTCCCGGGAATACATCAAATTTTCCAATATTTGAAACTGTTTTATTTTTAATCGATATCAATAAAAATTATATAAAAAGGATGCATATAAATTCCAAAATTTTTAATTTATCTATTCAGGTAAAAGTTAAAAAAATGGAAAACATATATTAATTATTCCGTTTTGAAGTGTGATTTGAGAAAATATAAGCAATCTCTGCTCGTAGCACTCAGCCTAGTTCTTAGCTTTATTATGAATAATCCTGCTGTAGAAAACGCTCTATCGCCTCCAGCTTATGTTAGAGGAATTGTTTTCTGAGTCTCACCCAGTTTAATGCTTGAGGATCGATTTTCAATCATTTTTTAATCAATCCTGAATCAACTAGTTTTCAAATGTTGCAACTGAGAGATTAATACTAATAAATACTTGACAATTAATTTGCTGCTGGAATAACGGCCGTGTTTGTTAAAAATAGCAATCTTGTTTTTAGAAATTTTATATGCTTAATTGATTTCTTATTTATAAAATCGCTGTGTTTTTGTAACATGAAAATGATAAAATATTAAGTAAGAATCTTAACAAAAGGGGTTTAGTTGGGAAAAAAAATAAAAAAATAAAAAAAATTTTGGACTTTTTTTTAAAAATATTCCCCCCAAAAATGTTTAGGGGGTTTCCCCCCTTTCTTAAAATTGGTTAAAGAAAAAATTTTTAAAAATATAGACAAAAAACAAAAAATAAATTTTTTAATATAAAAATTAAATAATTAAAGTTTTAAAGTGAAAGGGGTACTTGGGGTTATTAATGAAAAATAAAGATCAAAATTTTTTTATCAGAAAGACACTTGAAAAAAAATTTTTATAGAAAAATTTTTGAAACATAGTTCTTTAGACATTTGATCATAGGAGTCAATTCAGCATAATCAAAGAAAGAACTAAAGTGTGTGAATGAAAATATATATTCAAATATGTCCAAAATAAAATCATACAAAAAATATTTTTATAGAAAGGATTTTATATTAAAATATAAGAAAAAATTTTTGGGGGAATCAAAATTTCTAAAAAAAAATTGTTCTTTTTAAAGGAAGATATTTCAGAATTTTTATATTTTGGGTTTACTGGTTAGAAATTCCACATATTTCCTTTATAATAGACAAATATATTCCCACATATATCATTATTCCTTTTTCTCTTTCCCATTTGGTACTAAAAGTTTAAAAAATACAATGTAAGGAAAAACTATAAAAATAAATTCTTTGGTTTTTAACAGTTCTCTTTTCTTTTAAATATAAAAAAAACAAATTGCTTAGAAATTAAAGATTTCCTTAAAAATATTTTTTTTTCCAATTAAATGAATAACGTTTAAAACACAAACTCTTTTATAATACATATAATGATATTCAAATGATTTTGTAAACTATATTTGAAAAAAAAATGTATAGGATTTTTTTTCCGATTTACTTCCTGTGATATTAATATTTATGGTACTTGTTGTTTTTACAGTATTTTCAACACAAATATCAAGTACTTAAAATAACTTCAAACAAACCTGCTATCTAACAAAGAGCCACTGTGAAAAATAAATAAATAAAATGTTTTCAAATTAGAAAATTGAAAAAAAAATAATAATAAAACTGAAAAATAAATAAATAAAATCTACTAAGCCTATACAAGTTTTTAAAAGTTTTCAGAAAAAGGAGAAAGAAAGTTTCTGAAAGTATTCCGTACACATTTATATGCAAATGAATACAAGATAGTGATCTAAGACTCTTTTCGTTCGACTTAACGATAAAATCGAAACAGACTTCTTGGTAAAGATAATGATAAGTGAACTTCCTACGAATACATTGGTTTTATGCAATACACAAATGATAGTATAATAAAATGTAAGAATGTTTGAATATATATGGTAAAAAGGATTTATTTTTAAAAAAATATACTGATGTAAAAAATAATTGTTTTTACAACAACTTTAAATTTTGTTTCCCTCAAAAAAATTAAAATACATTGAATTCAAATTAAATCTGAATCTTTATTTGAATGTGTTAATCTGTTGTGTTCATACCTGTAAAACAAAAAAAGGGGAAAAATTTTCCAACCCACATAAGCCCTATACCAAAAATAAATTTCACAAATTTGGACGTAGTTCTTAAGATCTCGAAATCTTATTTAAAATTAGTCATTTTTTTCCCCTTTTACTAAAAAAAAAAAAGTATATAGTTTGTTGTTGCTGTTATTATCCAAAACCCGATCAAAGGCCGCGAATTTGAACGGAAAGCGGTTTTAAATTTAAAACCCCAAAATCCTTAGCCGTATCTTTTGAGTCCCCAATACGGGGGAACATAAATTTTCTTTTTTCCAGTAAACTCGGTAAACTATATTAAAGAAACTTACTGCAATATCCAGTAACTATCACTGGTTATATATATTTCAATTAGAGTCATTCAATGCAGTATATGTTGTTCCAAATTACAGTCCGTTACTCTTAATGAAACAGCAGTAACTTGAAATAGTTGTTACACATGTTTTCATGCAATACGTAATAAATATCAATGAAATGGTTAGAAAAGCAATCTTTTTCAGTATATTTCCTTCTGAAAGAGTAATGCAACTGGTTTAAACACACACACACACATATATATATATACATGTTGGACAACATATTAGAAGATTAATCTACAAATGGACTATGCCATTATTCCGGATTGGGAAATTCTAAAATGTTTGCTTGTCTCAGAGGATATGTGTAATAACAAAGAATGACTAGACTTTACAAACGAAGGCAATTTTTAGCAGGCAGATAGTTTTGGGAAAAGCATGGTAATCCCAACTGATTAAGGGGAAAAATTGAAGGGGACCCCAAAACAAACAATCAAAAATGAAACCCACCTAGAAAGCAACCGTGGTGCACCGACTGTGGCAAAAGTAGTTGGAAAAAGAAAATGTAGCAAATCATAGGGCTAAAAAGAGACGTCACCAAGAGTGGATTGACACATTCACTAAAAAAAAGGGTGAACCCTCAAACCACGTATATAGTCAGTTGTTAGCATGTCAGGGATGATGTTCCAATATTCAATAGAACCATCACAAATAGGATATTTATGACTTGCACCCCATAAAATCCGTTTTAAAAAGAAAATGCAAGGGGACAAAAACCCCAGAGACAAAAAGAGCAATTTAAAAAATTTACCAGACTAGAAAGGCATGAGTAGAGGAATGTCAAAGAATTCTTTTTTTGACAAATCATGTATTTTTTTATCTAATGATAATTTTTTTTTTAGGAGGTATCCCAATTTGGGGGGTTTTTTGGAAAAAACCCTTTCCTCTTTTTTGAAAAACCCTACGGGTATGAAAATTTAGCATGGTTATTGTTATGGTTGGAGCGTCATTGCCTCAGTTTCTTTTCAGTTTATTTTGGGGGGAAATGGAAAAAGGGGTGATGTGTTCAACCGATGAACTCCCCCACTTTCCCTTTTTTTGGGGGTAGAATTGCTTTAAACCGGGAGTTTTTAATACCCATTCATCAACCATTCAGCTTACGCATAAGACAACATGCTTTGAAAGTTGTACATATGCTTTCCCGTCCGCTATTCTACCTCCAGTCTCTCCCACACTGAACACATCTAGGACATGATTGGACGAAAATCGCATGCACGTCAATTTATGCAAAAGTTTTATAGACAATTGAGAGGCATCCCTCAGGATATAGTTCATGCTCTAAATGACTCTATTCTAGACGTCTTGTTGTATGTACGGCCATCTGTTTTTGAAATACAACCTTCTTAACTTGCGTCCCCCTGGGGTGTTCTGTTAACCCCCGCAAAAAGAAAAGCCTCCCCACAATTTAAAAAAAAAATGCGCAGAGCCACGATTTTTTTTGGGAGCTGCCATTTTGGGCCCTTGAACCTTTAGACCTGATGTAATCAATTTCGCCAGAACATTGGAAATGTAAAGACCTTCAAAATTTTTTTTTGGGGTGGGGAAAACCCCAAATGATTGAGTTATATTTTTGTACTGAAGCATCTACGGAAAAATAGTTTTTCTCTTTCCCTTACATTTTTTTTTCAAAAAATATTAATAGGCGGAATATTTTTTTTTAAAATTTCCCAAAAAAATGTGGTATAAAAAAAATATAATTCTATAAAATAATTGAAAATACAATTTTTTTTAAAAAAAATTTAAAACATTTTCTAGAAATTATGCCCAAAAAATCCCCCTGGGGAAAGGGGGAAATAGCGGGCTTTTTCGTCTATTAGATACTGTATCAACAGATTGGAAAAAAAGAACTAAGTGAATTGATGACTGCGTGAAATTTTTAAAAAGTTGGAAAAAGATGAAACTTGAAATCGTAAATTTTTTTAATACAGGTGGTGTTATTCCACTGATGAAATGTGCAGGTTTTATAATGTATCGCGAATATGAACCCTTTTGGGCAAGAATATTTTTTTCATCTTTTCTTAATACCGCAGGGGAAATTTAAAGCTTCATTTGTCTATCATTGGTTCTTCCTGGAAAAAAAATTTAGACATTCAATAAATTTTTAGAGGAGATTAGAAAAGGATCTTGTGCAAACCCCGTGGGGTAATTTAGATCGGATTTTAAATTAAAAAAACACTCCAAAAAAGCCTTTTCCCGACAAAAAAATATATTAAAAGAACTTTAAACCCCTAAAAAAAGGGGGGGTTAAAAGTTTGGGCCACGGGGAAAAAAATGTAAAAATTATTTGTTTTTTTTCCCAAAAGTAAAAAAAAATATGTGCTTTTTAAAAATATAAAACAGTCCGTTTTTGAATGTTTGAAAAATGTTTAAAAAAAGTTATTTTTTTCACTTTTTTTCCCATCCTTTTTATTTTAAAGTTTTTTATTTAATTTCTGGTAATACGTTTTACTTTTTGGTTTTTTAAAAAAATTTAAAAATTGTGTAATTTTAAAAATGAAAATTTTGTAGGTTTAGTTAAAATTAATGCTAGTCTCATTTGAATGCAATAAATTTAAAATTTTGTTTTGTATAATAAAAAAACCCTTATACTTATAAAATATATCATAATTGATTTTAAAAATTTTTTTATTTAAATAACGGTTTAAAAGTTTGGGGTGTTCTCTACACCCCGGAGCAAGACGGTAGAAAAAAAGGCGGGACCGCGGGTTAACTGGCTTTTTTTTATTTTTTTAATTTTTACTATTAGCTTACTGTCTATATATTTTTTATTTATATATTTGTATATTTATTTATTTATATATTTGTATATTTATTTATTTATATATTTGTATATTTTTATATATATATTTGTATATTTATCTTGGTGGAATTTTCAATCGTTAAAAAATAATTTTAAAGTGAATGTAGCTAAAATTTTTATATACAGGATCATTTTGGATGAAAATACAATAATATAATTATAATTAATAAAAAAAATTGATTAAAACTAATTATTTTAAAATTTTTAAAAAAACCATTTTGGGGAATAGCCCCCCTTTTGGGACTTGTGTCAAAACTTAAAAAGGTTTTTTTTCTCACGTGTTAAGGATTCAGTTGGGACTGAAAAAAAAGGACAATACGATATTTTTAATGATAATTAAAAAAAACAAATAACCACTTAATGTTGTGTGATTCTGTCCATTATATAATATTTATATTAATTGTAACTATTTAATAAAAGTAGCAAAAAAATTTTTCGTTGTTGATCAAAGGGGAATTGATTTAAATTTTTGTTTTATATTATTTAAATTTAAACTGTATTTGGGCAATGACCCAAAGATTTCCCGAAAAAAAAAACATTGGTTATATTTCTGTAAAAAAATTCGGGAAAAAATTGATTCAAAACAAGATTTTATTTAATACTGGAATTTTAATTCATCTCACCTACAGACTACTTGTGTTTTTTTTTAGTCGCGGTTTTAGAATAATTTCCGACTTATAAACATTTTAAAAAATTGTAAACTGATCTAAAATCTAATGAAATTTCAAACAAAAAACAAAAAAAATTTGCTTGTTTTTAAAAATTGTTGAAAAATTAAAAAAAAAAAAAAATTCTTCATTTTAAAACCCCACTATTCCCCCCAATCCTATACATTTTTTTTATTTATTTATCTTGGTTTAACCCAAACGTTAATAAAATACATTTTAAAGCGCCCAATTCAGCTGAAATTTTATGTACATGATTATTTTTAAAGAAAAATAATATAATAATGATTAAAAAAAATTAATTGATTAGAACTTATTATTTAAAAAATTACAAATACAACCACGTTGGTATCATTTTTGGGGCTTGTGCCCCAAAAATTGAAAGGTTTTTTTCTCACGTGAAAGTATTCAGTTAATTGAAATTTAGATAAACGATTGTTTTGGATGAAAATACGATACTTTTAAAGATAATTAATAAAATTAATGACCCCAAGTTGGATTCTGTCCTATGTATATACATATTTATATTAATTGTAACTATTTAATAAAAAGTAGCTAAAATAAAAATTTTCTTTGTTAATCTAAGTAGGAATTGACTTTATTTTTTTTATATTACTTGTTTTATATATCACTTGATTGTAATCTTCCCTCTTATTGTCCGTTACAGTCTCTTTCTCCATGACGGAGTTCTGCATTTTCTGTCCATCCTTCTTAGTGCTTTAATTTTAATATGTACTTTATACGGATTTGGAACAAAACTCGTGAATGAATTTATAAATTTTTCAAAATCTGATGTCTTAATTTATATAATATTAATCCGTAACTACAGCCCATGTACAGTTAATTTATTCTATTTTAGATTTAGATCAAAAAGTTTACGGCAATAAAATCCTAAAAAAGAAAAATATCAATTTTTGTGGATTTATGAATGAAACCATCAAAAATTAGTTGTGTTTATAAATGAATACTCGTGTGATAATCATATATTTTTTTAATAGTAAATCAGTTTTTCAATGTAGGTTTTAGTTTAAATTTTAAAAAATTATTTTAGAAATGTGAGATAATTTGTTTAAGAAGACGTAAATAGTTTAATTTCTTTCATGTTTTTCCACATGGTCACATGCACAGTTCTTACTCTTCAGTTCAAATTCATTGCTTCGATTAAAACATATAATAGATAGTACCTTGTGCCTCGTTGAAAGTAACTGATTGTATGATACTTACAGAAGCAAAATATTATACGCATTCCCTTTTTCATGAAAGAAATTAAACTCTCTCTTTTGAAACATTTTCTAATAAATCATCTAGAGTAACAACCTATAAACCCTCTTTAGAAAGCATAAATCTATTATATATGCATTTCTTAAACATTTATTAAATAACTAATATTGATTTAAATTAAAATATTGTGTTTCACTTAAAAATGGGAAACAAGTTATTGAGCCAATATTTTTTTACAGTAATGCAATTAATGACATTGAGAAACTATTTGATATTTATAGTAAATAGACTATTAACTGAATTATTAAAAAAGAATATTTTTTATGAAATAATTAAATACTACACACGTATTAATATATCGCCAGAAAAATATGCAAATGTCCTTTTCACATTTAATTACATTGATTGGTTTAAATATTTCGCTTTATTTGGTAAATAAAACCAAAAGAAGGATTTATGATACGTCTCCTTTTAGACCAAATCATAGTATAGTAAATTAGCTTAAAAAGTGGAGAATCTTTATACACAAGTCATTCCTATTACGTATTAAAAATTATGCAGCTATTTAAATAGAGGTTTTACTTAAACTTAATTTTAGAAATATTGCACAATGCTGCAGATACATTGCAAATATATTTAGAATTAAAGTTTCCTCTTAGACTGTACAGTTAATTAAAATAATTATTTGAAATTCTTACGATTATTTTTATGCAACTTAATTAAAGTTACATCGTTTACAACACAGAAATATCATTTATTTTTTAAAGATTTACCTCAGTACTTAGTTGCATTTATTGTTGGCTTTAATCTACTTCTCTACCATTAAACATTCAATAAATGATTTTTTACATGATTAAAAACGCAATAGAAGCACTAATTTAAACAGATTTTCTTTTAAGAAACACTTTTTCACCATAAACTATAATTTAAAAAAACCACCAGTTGAAATATTTTATTTATTTACTTTCTTACTTGCTTTGTTTTTAATATAGTGCTGCATTTATAGGACAAAATATATATTTCTTGAGCAAATATTATTTTCTGGTGAAAATTAAATTAATTAGGGCTTTTTGGTGAATCGAATTGTAATTGAATCTCTCTAGAACACTAAAGAACTTTTTATTTGCCTATTTCTGAATATTTGTAATTGATTTTTTTTCAATGATCATTAGCACACACATGCATAGTTAGTTTATTTTTTTTAAATAATTTCTTTCATGATTATTTTTATTATATGAAGACAAACAATTGAAAACTAAAAAAAAATCTAACAGTTCGAAGATGGGTCTCAGGTGGTTTACGTTCGTTGTAAATCAGTGGTATCTTATTAATCAACTTTCCCTATGTTTTTTAAAATTTTTCCCAAAAGTACGCTAACTCAAATTAGCCCATTAAGCTGTGAAATTATTTGTGGCAAACATATATTCTCTTTTTTCCCTTTTAAAAGTAATATTATTATAAAGCAAAAAAAGAGCTCATTTAAGTTTTAGATATAGGTATCAGGTGGCTCATCATTGCGGCAAATGCAGATTTATTAATTTGTTTTATACACATATTTTTTAAACGTCTTTTTTCCAAAAGTTTGGCTATTCATGCAGTTGCAAATTTAAGAATTGATTTCAAGAATAAAAAAACGTTATAATATGAACAAAAAAATCTTTTTACTAGGAATAACAAAAGTAAGTACATTAGTTGTTTTTTTTTATATTAAGGTTAATTGAAGTAATAGAACTTCTAATTCTAGCTTAAAATTAGGTTTTTTTAATCATTATTGATTAAACAACTAATCTAATTAATGACTAATTATCTAACAAAACTTTTCGACCAAAATTATTAATTGAATAAGGAGACTTTATTTTTACGTAATGATAACAAACTTTTTTTTTATGAAGGTATGATTAAAATATTAATTTAATTTACAAAAATTTTATATATGCCTAGCATTGTTGTTAACTTCGTGATTAACATTTGAAAGCCTTTAAATTTGAATTCGTTTTTATGCTATTGATTTTACTTATGATAAAATAAAATATAAGAAATTTTAATTAACTTTTAGAATTATCAAAATTATATAGTATTTGAAATTTAAAAATTAAATAATCTTATCTTTGAGATTTAATAGAAAAATCGATTCAGATAGATTCCCAGACAAGACTAATGGAACTCGCTGTTTGAGATCTTAGAAATATGAAATATAAGAAAAGACTAGAAATAAATCTCATCTAAGCAAAAATTACGCATTTATAAAAAATAATTATAAATTTTGTATGAAGACAAACAAAATTGACCCGTCCTTATATAATAATTGCACTTTTCATAAAGCAGAATTCATACAGTGTATTTAAAGATGGTTCACAATTTACAATAATTTAAAATTCGTAAATTTTTAAAGTAAATAATTATTTATAATTTATAATGTTATATAAGCAAAACAGAGAAAGAATTTCGTTTCTTCTGAAAATTGCTTTGAAAAAAGAGTTTGTTAGAATAATGCAGAAACAGAAGGTATTTGAATATTTTTAACAATCTTGAATAAATTAATAACAGAATTAATAAATGCAAAACATTCTTTTATAACACTTTTATAAAGCGGGGATTAAATTATTTAACTCTGCAAATTAAATTGCTCTTAAAACCAAAATTTCGTTGAAATTAAGCTTTATATGTCTCTGAATTAAAATAAAAGTAATTTAAATTGTGGGAAAATAATCTTTTTTAATATAAACCTTCAGTTTTGAGATACCTCAAGACCTACAACATAATATAATTTATATTAAAAAAATGTGCAAAATAAAATTATATTATGCTAGAAGATTAGGGACAAAAGCTATGAAAAATATTGCATTACATGTATCATTTTAACAAAACTATCATAAGGTATACGTAAAAAGTTTTACGATTAATTTATAAGTTATATTTACTTGTGTTGCACTCATAAATAAATTGTGAGAGTAATTTCTTACAAAGGACATTTATAAAAGCAATTATTTTAGATAGGCAATTCTTCTTTTCTTAATGCATGTAAAAATTTATTCGAAATTTATCAGATGTACTGACAACGCACATCATAATTTTGAACTCAGTCAAGTGACGAGGACAATATCTAACCTAACCCCCACTTTCTCATCAAACAACGTAAGTAATTAGAATATTGATAATAGCCTCATTGAGTATAAAAAAAGTTCAAACTGGAAATATACCAGTTTATTATAATACATTTTGCATTGCTTTATATATCATTTTACTCTGCTTTACACAGGTAAAGTTAGAAATTATTTTGTGCTAAAAGAATTTTGTAAAATTGACTATATGGATCCATGCATTGATATTTAAATTCAGTAAAAACTTAACAGGCCTGGAATGAAAGAATTGTTCTGTTAAGTGGAATAAAAATCAATAGAAGTATTAAACTTATCTGGCTCAAGAATTGCTTTAATTTTCTGAAATGACCTCTAAAATGTAAAGTAACGCACGATGTCAAATCGTAAAAGCAAATGACCTACTCTGGGCTTGAATTCTTTGCATTATTACAACCGGAAAGTTACCTTATAATTGCATGTTTAGACTCAGGGATGCTAGCTGATTAGTCTATTAAACACAAAACGTTGCACGAATGGCCTTTACATTCAAATGAAGTTAACTTTGTTTACTCGAAAATACTTAAAAACAAAGAATATTTATTATTTTTTATCCCATAACGGTATCATAAAAGCAGAAATTTGAATTAAATATTTATGATGAGAATATGTGTAAGCTTAAAGAAAAATTAAATTGTTGTGTGGAATATAATTTTATTAAATTGAGAAAGAAAGGGAAATATTATACGCTCATGCTAAATGTTTTTGTAAATGAAATTGGAATTTATTAAATGTATATATACCTCCCTATTACGATGCCAATTTTTATTTCCTTATACCAAATCATGTGTAGATGTTTTTGTTGTTGCCGTGTTTTTTTATCCTGGAATACATATGAAATACGAGTGGAAGAACAGAAACATACAATACAAACAAAAAAAATAAAGACATTTTATTACAAATGATGATCCCAGCATAGAACAGAAGGGGTGCGCTGTTTCCAGTCAAGACGGGAATCCATTACAGGCGAAAATGCGACTTCTTTTCCCGAAGAAAATACATCCATGCATTACTCGGGATTCGAACCTGAACCTACTCGGTTACAAGCCGAGGGTCATATCCTCCATACTGGCTGGGCGGCAATCATGTGTAGATGTTTTCACGTTTTATTAATACAGAATGTTATTTACACTTATTCCATTCAATTCAAAACAAATGGATAAATTTACTATTAAATATACCACATTATAACTAATAATATAATATTGAAATTAATATTTAAGCTGAAAAATACTCTGTCTTTTAAAAAAATACATTACAGCTTATATCAATATTTAATCATAAAAAATACAGCCATAAAATAAATGTAATAAATAAAACTTATGTTATGTGTTTCTTGAAAGAGAAATTTAATCCTGGTAAGGAAAGAATACTAAACATGTTTAATTATTATCATCAATTTTCCATTTTGTATGTACTTGGCTCAAGTGCAAAGGTTTTGAGAATCTTAATTTATAGGAATTCGTCATAAATTTGAAAAAAAAATCAGTTGTTGTATTTAAATAAAATTTAATTTCCTGCATCATCAGTATAATTCACTATTACTCACATGTGACGTGCATACAGAGAATTTTATTGATATTTCAAAGGTTATGAAAACAACAAAGACAGCATTTTGTATAATATGTGATATTTTCCAAAGGAAATGAGTAATCTGTGAGATTTTATTATTATAAGAACAATATATATATATATATATATATATATATATATATTGGTTATTGCATAAACATTCATATATTTAAAAATTTATGGTTATAGCTGAATCCAATTTAGCTCTCAACACTGTAAGAGCTGAGAGACCAGCTCTGTCAGAGGAGGGTGATTTTGTAGGATATCCCATTTGTAAAAGGTTAGATCATACCCCTTTCCAGAGGTCGGCAATTCTGATCAAAACAGTATTCCACATCAAAACCATCTAGCGTCCCTTTTAAAACGCCGACATCAACCTTTTTCGGCAGAGGCCCACTAACACCCGTCAGGGAAACGTCGTATTTCGCGCATCAGCGCCGTTCGCCCGCACCAGGCGGTAAGTCTTAATATCACACCATAGTGAGTTCTATTTAATCTCAATTGCCTTCTTTAAAGTAATGTGGTCTAACTTTCCTATTCTTTTGAAATATTCCCCATGTAAATACTCCCCTATAAATCATAATAAATTATTTAGTTTTCAACCAGTTTCTTTCTTAAACTATGTTGTCTATTTTATTTCAAAATTAACTAATACACCCTAAAAACCCCTCTATCTGAAGCATCCGACCTTTTGGAAGATTTCGGTTGGATTCCCATATATATATATTGTCTGATTTCATATTTCCTTTCTATTTTTTATTACATCCATTAAAGCCTTGTATGTTGTCAAAGCTTCCGGAGGGAAGAGTATAATGAATCGTATGGTCTCTGAAAAGTCAAATTATTTTCAAATAAGATTTTTTCTGCTAGAACCTTTTTTAATATTTATTTAAGATAATTTGACATTTACATATTAGAACGTTTTAAAAAAAATAAATTAAATTTCATTGATGATGCTATTAGAATAGTTATTACATGCATATTCTATAATTTGATTTACCTGTTTTGAAAGTATAACAGTATGAGGAAATGAACATAATGAAATAATAACAATTTATAAATAACTACCGTAAATTCCGGCGCATAACGCGCACTTTTAACACAAAAAATAAGCTTGAAATTTACGAGTGCTCGTTATACGCCGAGTATAAAAATTGATAGTTTCAATTTTTTTTAAAAACATAAAAACAGATGTGGATTAGAAAAATTAGTCTTCGACATAGGTCGAATACTATTTATTTGAAAGAAATTAAAGGATGAATTAAAGGACCTAATGAAATTTAAGAAAAAAAAGTATTTTTATTCGAAATCTGTACTATTTTTTCAAAATCCTAAGATAATATCTCGAATATATGGCTTAAAAACATACCAGCATTGTACAAGCACACTTCTTGTTATTTCTTAATAAAATGGGTGCGCGTTATACGGTGAATATATACCTAAAAATTAAAAAAATGCAGCTTGAAAGTATGGGTGCACACTATAAGCCAGATTTTATGGTACTCCTTTTAATTGAAGTACAATTGTTCCAATTATCAAAACTATATAAGACAAGAGCTGGCAAAACATGTAATTGTTTCATTTTTTTTGTTGGCATGCTTGACTGGCAAACGGCAGCACTTCTAACGATTAAAGAAATAAATAAATAAAACAGCTAGTCCACCAACTTGTGTTACAACTATAACTATATAGCGTAATTTTTAATCAAATATATGGGTATTATTATTTGACAAAAATAACAAATTTATTATTTGAGTAAAATTGGAAGATTATTATTTGACTACTGAAAATTAAGGATAGCATTTTAAAGAAGTTGAAAGTACTGTTATGTATTTAGATATTGATTGCAAAAATTTAAAAACACATTTTATATTCCGAAACATTTAAAGAAAGGAAAGTTAATAAATTTCCTTATGAGAGAAACGTGATTACTCCAGCATTTTTAATTTTAAATCAACATATACAAGTTTAATTCAAATCTTATTCAGTCATGATTAATGCAAAATGTAAATTATATTTTAATCAATAAAAGTAAATAAATAAAATATGGTGATTTATTTATAAAAAATATCAAAGCAAACTTAATATTTAATACATAATGATACCCTGATCACTTCTAAATTTGCTCTGATTTTAAGACCAGAAAATGAGCCTGCATAGAGTAAAAAGCCAATTTTTTTATTCTCACCCCAATGTTTAATAGATGCATAATTAATTTAAAACCACTTATTGCTCTTGTTAACATAAACAGTTAATTTTCAAAAGAGGAAGAACTTAAATAATTCTAGTACATAACATCACCTTTAGCGACTAAAGTTCGATTCCTCAGAATAATTAAAAAACGTTTATAATTAATTTCAAATAACTCTATTTTAAAATTAATGTGACTGCAGGCTTAAATGTGCTTTCTACTTCGTAATTTTAGAAAGAGACTTCCAAGACGCTATTTAAGGAAATAATTTCATATAAACAATTTGTTGTACACTCAATTAGCAAATTTATTTAACCTAAATCTTAATTAGTGTGACATGGAAAGTCAAATTATTTTAATTATTGGTTTAATATCTTGAGTAACAATGATATAAATTTTTATCCGTACATTGCATTAAACAAATTTGACGAGACCTGATTTAGTTAAATATTGTTAAAGAGATTACCTATTATTATTTATGTAGCATTTGAATATAAATGCTTTTAAAATTGATTGCAAAGCGTCCTGTGCTGCAATAGGATTAAATATTATTTTTATTAAATTATTAAATTTCTATGACGAAAATACATTTTATCACACTTTAAGTGTGTTAAAATTTATAGGAATAGGATATTTTTGCTAGGAATTAAATCATTTTTTTATTTCACATGGACAGAGAAGCTCAAGTGTTGAGTTTAAATAAGTTCCTGTGAAGCTCATGCATTAAAAAAATGGCCTCGGGAAATTTCAATGTATATTTAATAAACAAAAATGAGTTATTCATTGTTTTCCCTTTTTAAAGCATAGTAGGCTTCTGTTGGTTCTTTGTTAAATAAATTTTACAATAATAATTTTTATTAGTAGTAATAAGGTAATAAAATATTAACTAAATAATGTTTTTTTTCCTTACCAATGACAGTGGGATATCGATAATCTTTTTAGCTTGCAATGACACAGCATTTATCTATTTTTAGTCGCATACAATATTAAAGTATATTGATTTATGAATGAAGTCATAGATTTCGAAAAATTGAAACCATACCTTATTTTTTCTCTTTGATTATAAGAAGCCAAAAATAAGATATTGATTAAGGTTAAAAGTCAATTACATATTGCTCTTTATCTGGAACTATGAATATGCTGCAGCAGTCGGTTGCCAATTATGCAGTTTTTAATTATAGCATTATTCAAAAATGTATACGGTATTTAAGTAGTAATAGCTGTTTTATAGAACTATTCATTTTACTTTGAGGAAAAATTCTGGTGAATCAATCCTATGGATTTGCTTTCATTTTTTTTATTCATAAAAATTTGTACTTTATGAAATAAAATGTATTAATTTCTTCTACAAGAAATACTTTAGCTCAAATGAAATGGATTAATTTACTTTAAAGGGAAAATAACTGTTAAGACTATTTTTATAATTTAAAATATATCTGCTTATGTAATATTTTAACTTTTCTACAAGTTTTTTTATCACGTAAGCAAACCTACCAGGTTGAAACCTATTTTCGGATAAATATCACGTCCTGAAATCAATACGTGACATATCCAAGATAAAAATTATAGTTTTCCTGCCCCATTTCCAACAACTGTTAACTTTTCTTGCGTAGAGGTAAAAATATGATTGCTGACTTAAGTGATTTAACAGCCATGAAATTTATAGAAAACTATTTTGTGTAATTAATTGCACATACAATTTTTATTTGTGTTCTCGTAGTTTTCTTCGACATTTATTTCACGGGCAGCATTTCCAATCAAGTATAAGTTCAAAGTCCTTTCTCAAAATGTTCTTTCTTAATATTGCCGCTGTTTCAATGTGTAAGTGTATTACCAATTAACGTTCTGTCACATGACGTAGCCGTAGGAATTACCAAGTATATTTCCAATAAAATGTTGTTTTTTCTTGAGAAACAGAAACTAGAAATCGATCAGCAATCACTTCGGTAGAAATATATGAATAAAAAGCTATATTTCTCTTCAAAATGGACGTTGATAAGAATGCCAAGTAAAATGAAATAATTGTTGGAAAAACATTTGTTTGCTACTGGGTAGTGGTCTTCAAACTGAGTTCCACGGAACTTCTGAATGACATTGTAATGATTCATAATGATTCAAGACTATTTAATAAAACTGATTTTTTAAAATGTCGTTTTTATGAAATTTTTAGCAGTTATATTAGGATGATTATATTTACACTCTAAATGTAATATAATAGTAATTGATGTAGAAAATCATATGTATATCACAAAATTTAGAGTATACATATAAACATCTACAATAATTGCCTTAAACAATATTATTTTAGATGCAATGTAACAAAATATATTAGTAGGTTAATTTATTATGCAAATATGTTAGTAAATGTCACTTAAAAAGCTCATTCATTCCAGTTATAATTTAAATTTTAAACGATAGTTCACCTTTTCACTCACAAAAGTGAGTGAAATGCTATATATATATATATATATATATATATATATATATATATTTTATATTAATTCATTATATAATTCATTAATATGTATGCACAGATAGATATAGAACCTAAGTATATGTATATATATTGCAAATTATTTTATAATTATTTTAATATATCTCTTATATATATTTGAATCTAAAAAAACAAAAGTAGGATTTTATACCGAAATCAGTATTTATATTTAAGCTCTTAAATTAACTGGAGTCTCAGCATTTTTAAACAATATTTTAATTTTGTGTATTTTTATTTATGTTAATTGTTCTGTAATTTAACTGTTTCAGTTCATGCTTTTAAATGGACCTTTTATGTTATTAGAGCTTTAAAGTTTCGACGAATTTTAATTTCCTATGTATCAAATATATGCTAAATTTTTATTTTTCGTGTACTTCAATTGAAAAAAATATAATTTCTAAGATTTATGAATTATAATGCATAGTAAAATTACTATAAAATTATAATATTAACTTTGAATGACAGTATTTAATACCAAATCACAAATGAGATATTTAACACAAATTACTGAAAATATGAAATTAATGTTATTCAGTTGCAAGACAAATTGCCTGAGCTTTATTAATAAAAAAGTTATAAAACTCAAATACGTATATAGAGTTTAGTCAATAATAACTCAAATAATGCTGAATTAACTGTAGTACCAAGAATGTTGTTTGTAATGGATTAATTCTGTAGTTTTGCGACATCATTACTATGGCTAGACAATTATTACACACTACTTTCGTAGAGCATACCTATTAACAGTTCAACTGTACTGAATAAAGAAAATTGGGCACAGTAATGACCTCATTCAGTGTCGAGTTTTCCTCCGCAAACGAAACGGCCATATAACTACATTTCGTTGGCAGTTATTGTCTCGCACATATTGAAGATAGCAGAAAATAGCGATTGTAAGATAATTTCGTTATAGTAATGCAAGTTATGAGTAAATTTAAACTTTGATAGCTGTTTTAAGTAATACAACTACTCATATTAATACTAACGTATGGGTAAAATACAATTGCGTGTTATCTATATTGTTTTACATACACAGCAGATAATTTTATCCACTCCGTAAGATATTGTTTAGCTTAGAAAATATAGAAGATAAAGATTTTCTATATTTCCATATGTGTCCTAAGTAAACAGCTTTTTACTTGCTAACATTGCAATAATTTTGAAAATAATTAAAATATATTTATACCTTATCATTATCACAGCAATATATGACTCTTGTTGCATGAAAATAAATTGAATAATCGTTTCACGTGAATGGGATGAACTTTAAACCTTTACTCAATATTTATCGTAATACCACCTCATAACGTTAGTTGAGTTGAAGATTATGCTTGGAACTGATTCCCGGAGGAGGGATCCGAACCCAGCATGGATGGAAAAGTAATTGGATAATCTCGAAATCATTACTAGAAGTAATGCAATAAATTACTGTAATTAATTTTAAAAAAAGTGAAATTGACTACGAGATTTGGACACCAGACAAGCTAAAGAGCATGGATAACTTTTTTTAGTTGTCTAAATTAGATTCTACTCCATGAGCTAGATAAAGTGAAAATTCTCTGGAATCGTGTATCGATATAGTGATTAAGCAATTATGGGTCGGGCGTGAATTAATGTGGCAATATTATACACACAGACGTCTACTAGTTTTATAACCCTATACTTCTATGTATTAGCTACTTCCTCGACTATTTATACATTATTTGGTAATGATGTTCATACGTGGTGTGGCGTTGTTTTAACTTTAAGTGCCAATTTGGCTGGATGAAAAAACCCCGAGCTAGATAGGACAGACCACGTATAGCCTATATCAGGGGTGGCGATCCTTTATGGATCAACGTGCCATTTTTTCTAAAGAAATGCGTAATGAGGTATGGATGTGCCATCAAATAATTTTGACTCGTGACTATAGGGAAAATAATAAAACTAAACACTAGGAACGAAAAACGCTTTATTTACTACAGAAAAATACATTTTGTGGTAAATGTTTTAGTTAATCGTTTAATTCAAGTTATATAAAGTAACTTTAGTGTGATTTCTGATGTTGCAGATTAGATGACATATTAGTATTGGGTAAGATATTACTTTTAGCAGCATGCTTGCTGAATTGGAGTCATCTGCCAAATGGTTTCTAAGTGAGTCTTTAAGGTTATTCATCTCTGAAAATAATAACTCGCAGGCATGGATCGATGAAAATATGATTAAAATAGCATGAGCCAGCTTCTTCAAACAGTTAAACGTATCTGGAATCGAATTTAATGTTTCTAAAATTCCGTTACTGGCATTTTTACTTATATTGCTTGTTAATTTATCTGTTTCAATCAATTCTAATTTTTTTATTGTTTGAATAAATTTTTGTGAATCCATTTCGAACTAGACTAGAAAGCAATAAGTTGCATTTGAAAAAAAAAATTCTTCAATTTCCAACCAATCAAGTTAGGGAAGTCCATGTTATCAAATGATGTCACATCAGGGTACATAATAAACTTAAGCATATCTAATAATTTTTGAACTTAGAAAATCTCACTGAAAATTTCTTGATTGAAGAATCAAACGCAGTTAATCGTTTTGATCGGTGGCGTGCCCAAAATATTGTGTAGCATGCCATCAATGGCACGCGTGCCAATGGTTCGCCATCCATGGCCTATATGTTTTAAAATAGATTCCACATCCTATAGCTATTATCCTCTTGTAAACAAGAAGTACAAAAAGCATAAGGTTTTTTCAGGGTACCTCCTTTTAATGTTAGTTGAGAGGGATATCTCTCTGATTGTTCCCGTGGGTATACGAAAGCACCATGTATGGGAAAGTCATTGAATCTGACTCGAAATGATTATAAACAGGTATTAATGTTAATTTACTTTTTTATTCATTTAAACATTAGAACTAAGTAGACTGAAAAGACAAGCTAAAGGTTAAGAATATAAAGTATGTATCTAAAATGAGATGCAACCTCTGAAACTTACAAAAAAAAAGTCCTCCCAGATCTTTATGTGCGTACTCTACTACGATTTAAGAACTCCTTAGTATTTAAATATTTTCCACAAACATCTATTATTCTCTCTGTATATAGCATTGTATATTATAATCTGTCTCTCCAACTATTTATATCCTATTTGACACTGATATTCAGTTGATTGGAGGTGTGTTTCTAGTTAAAAGTGTCATCTTGACCGATTGGAAGAAGACGCGATTTCAAGAGAATAAATCATACTGATAGTTACTGTTGTTACAGTGTATACAATAAGGTATATGTATATTTGCTATTACAGTTTGCGGCCTTTTATCATCTTTCAAATTGGAACTTGAATAGGATGATACACTTCAGAAAAGTATTGATATTTGAACCGAAAAAGGTATTGAATGTTAGTTTTCGCAACATCCAGATCATCAAGAAATTGTCTGAGGATAGAATTGATCAAGTTTTTGAATTAGGTTATAATTTGTAAATACTAAATCAAAAGAATACAGAAGGTAGAATAAACCTTCCAGCCAAATGACATAATTTATTTATTTGGCAAATAATGTTAAAAAAACAACTACTTTTTTTTAGCGAATAGTTGCTAGTTCAATAGAAAAATTTACATCTTAAAAATGGTAAGACTTTAAACATACCTGATATGAGAGACGAGATTGCTCCATATTTACGTGACAGTAGATAAGGTAACACAATATTCCGAAAAAGTTAACCAAATAATGAAGCATTTTTTATTCTGAAAATATAAAAACAGTAATATGTAATATATTCCATTTTATTTAATAGATTTGTTATTTAATATATATATATATATATATAATTCAATCACAACACAGGAATCAATATAAGAAAAAAAATCGAAACTAAATGAATCCTGTAACATAAAAATCCCATTCCCGAATAACAATGGCGAATATAAAAGAAAAATTTAACGTTTTCAAACAAAATTAAAAAAAAAAATTTTTTAAAATAAAAATATTAAAATATCCAAGTGCAACCTCGGACTTAGGACCGATAAGGGGGGGTTTCTAGTTTGATGGGAACCTTCCCTATTGCAACTTGGTAAATTAATCTTAAAAAATCCCCCCAAAAAAATTTAAAAAATTAAAAAAATTTAAAAATTAAAATTAAATAGTTAAAATTTCCATTAAAATTGAAAAAAATTTAAAATATTCGCCATCTATTCTGAAAGATATTATATTAAAATTCTAAAACAAGTATTTAAAAATTTTAAAACAAATAATTGCATAAGAAGTGAACCTCAAGCACCAAAGAGACGCACTCATCCTTAGGTAGAAAAATGTCAAAAACCCAAAGTTCAAATTAAAAACCAATTATTTTCACAAATGAATAGCGTAAATCATTAACAATCACCAAAAGCATTTATCAATAATTCAATTCACAAATTGTTAACGATTTTTCTCATATGTAATACAACAATTACCCCCCATATTTTGCTCCAAAAACCCCCCAATCCATGTCAATCTAAATGATTCATAATCTCACACAAGAGTTCAATCATTTGGTATTAGATGCAAATCAGATTGCATGCAAAAAAGTTGCTTGATTGGTCATAAACGTTTGATTGATCATAAATAATTTTAAAGTGTAGTCGTGTAAATATTGGTCTATGTGTATACTATAATGTATTCTGTGTGTGGAATGCACAAACTCTTCACAGCTGGACCACTAACAAGCTGACTTTGTGGACCTAATGTTGTGTGGTGGATTTGTGCATTTATGAGTTTAAAAATATTTTTAAGAAATAATTTTTGATCTATGTATTTTCTCAAGAAGTTGATGGGATAATCATTCTGTATGCAACAAAATAAAATTTCTGGATGTTCTTGAATTTATCAATATTGTGTGTAGTTAAATTATTATTTCTCATCAAAAAATTTAAAATTATATTTCTAAATATTGAAATATGTAAGCAGCTATTGAAGTTCGGTATCTTTATGACTTGAAGTTAAATGCTTCCCTTTTATCATAGATATTGCTATATAATTTGTTGTCAATAATATTTAAATCTAAATCTAAAATTCAACTTTGTTGGAGTTAAAATTGTCTGTATTAATTTTAGGTATTCCGGATAAAAAATAATGTTTGGTTTAAATTCAATGTCGCGACCTATAACAATTAAATCATCTATGTATCTTAATAAGATGCAAGATGGTTCATTTCTTCGATTTGATTCATAGTGGTGTAAATACAGGTTAGCGAGACTGTTACTGGCTGAACCACCCTGAGGCAATCCTTTGATTTGTTTGTAGAGTTTGTTATCAAAAATAATAAAATTCTCCTGTATTACAATACGAATTAGTGTATTGAACTTTTCAAAACTAATGTAATCATTCAAACCATATTTCTCATATGCATCTGAAAGTATATATATATATATAATTAAACTCAGTATGCATATGCAACAGCTGATAGAGGGCCAAGGCGTACTCTTACTGTGCCCATATTAGTCTTGGTGTTTTGGGGCACTGAGGTGCATGAACAGATGTTACGGTCAGTCTAACACAAAACCACCAGTGTTTAGTTCGCAATAAAGCTTAATACTCATTTATCGACCCATGGAAGGGATGAAAGTCTGAGTGAAGCTTGCACCGATCAGGGTGTGCAAGCGTGAGTGTGAAGTGCGGTGTGAGCGGAACCTGTCATGTGGAAGCGCGATACGCTACACTCAGCAACTGAGCTCCATATACATGCACACACACACACACACATATATATATATATATATATATATATATATATATATATATATATATATATATATATATATATATATATATATATATATATAAACTCACAAATTATTTTCATATTGTTAACGATAAAAATGAAAGTGAGAAATTTAAATAAATTTCAAGATGCATTAAAACTGGTAAGTATGATAAAAAGCTATGTGAATTGAATTTTTGAAAAGTTAAAGAATTTTGAAACTACAGTTATATGTACTACCTAAAATATATTTATAAACATAGTAATGAACTAAGATAATAATTTTGGTGTCCAAATACCTCCAAACATTCCTCATGGTATGCATTGCTTTGAATAAGGATAAAATAAGACACAGTATAAAAAAGTACAAAAAAAAAAATAAGATACCTTGACGTATGAAATTAATAAATAAATACGTTAAAAATTTTTTTCAAGAAAATTAAAGATTTATTTACAAGAAATGAAACCTCATTGTTCGCCGTGCAGATTAATTTTCAATAAGAATTGGCTTCGATCACCTATTTGATTTTTATTTTATAACATACATTTTTGGCTAATGTATGATAAAAACGAACAATGCAATTTTAAGAATAATACTTTTAAAAAAAATAGATTATTTTCTTTAAAATATATATCCATTAAAATCAAAGGTTTCAAATTAATAAAAGAGGGATGTAATTAGAACCGTTAGCTTGAAAGAAGATACATATAAAATACCTAACGATATAAATATAATGGGAACAACAAGTATGATATAAACATTTAAGGAAAACTGAGAAAAACTTAAGAACTGAGTAATTGCTAACATCTTGCACGTTATGGTGTAGTTACTGAACGGCAGCAAAAATATCAATAGACACAAAAATAATTATAAATATTTATTTTTGCTTTCTTATTTTTATGTTTAATACCTTAAAACATTATAACAAAATGAAAAATACAAGTGATGAAATCAATTACAGTTTTCATTTAGTTTATTTATCCATACTAAAATTTAATATTTTGCAAAACAAACTGCACGATATGGATTCTTATTTTAGAATAACTGATAAAATTTCAAATGTTTTAAAATGACAATGAATCATATTCAATGCCAAAGACGGACATTCTCTTACTACGACATCTAGAATTCGAATAAGTAATGAATGACTATTACAGTGTAACACCTATAATATTCGAGTGTCATAGTACTGTTAATTCTATGTTATCTGAATAAGGATCTCTATCCGCAGGATGCGTTGAAATTCCGTAGGAATGCGTCATTGCTGCCTACGCATAAATTTTCAATATTACATATGTAGAGAATCTATAACTATTGGAACAATTAATGAAATCTTTAGTAATGAAATGTCTAAGAACTTATATGATATATATATATATATATATATATATATATATATATATATAGTAATATAAAATAAAAGTGAAGAAGTACTAGAACTACAGTGCTAAAACAGGAAGAATTTGGAATTCACCAGACACAACAAATGTAGATACAAAAAAGTCTTTGGACTAAACTGGAGACCTATTATGATTTCTAAATCTGTCGCTGAATTAGGCCAGCGAATTAGGGTTAGCAATGCTTTATGGATCCAACCTTCCCCGTACAGCAGAAACTTTGGACATCATAGGGGAAAGAAGAAAAACCAAGTGGAAAAGTTAAGCCTAATACAACACGTGGAAGAAAAACCTGAGAATATATAAAAATGAAGCTAAGAAAAGAGAACAATAATGAATGTCTCAAGGAGAGGAATAATAATAATAAAATTTTAAAAAAAACTTACGTGTAAAATAATTACTGGAGATCGAAAATTCAACCTTCCACAATAAGCACCCAACGCGAAATGACGTAAAAGAATTGAAACGACTATTCGAGATGGAAAAATCGTGGCGCCATTTAGCTTTGCTTATTAATATATTTAATAACTTTAGCTTTGCTTTTTTTTATAAATATATCATCACTCTCTAATATATATGATATATAATTAATATATATAAAAGAGAGTGATGATATATTTATAAGCAAAACTAAAATTTTATATAATATTGTTTTTTTTTTTAGTTTTTTCTTCTTACAGAAATGACTGGATGCTCATATCTTTACAAACATTATTTAATTACAATATAATATAGTCGCCATGCATGATTAAAGATTAAATATTCTTCTAAAAAGGGAAAATTTACTTAAAATTTATTAAGCTTGCTATCGACTGATATAATCAAGTGAAAAACCTTATTTTGGCTCAAAAATTCATTTTAATTTTCCCTCACACAACTTATTTGTTCCTGAGGAAGAAAAAAACACCATTTTAACACTTCGTTCTATTTCATGAGTTGAATGAAGAAATAAAAGCGATTTCCAACGTTATATACGGCTCTAAAGTAAAACAATAATATGACCATCGCATAACTATGTATATTTCTATTAAATTCCGTAAATAATATTTATTCTCGAATTGCAGGATCATGCTCCTAAGCTCAGATCTTGAGTCAGGACAGGGTTGTTGCAGTACAGAAAATATTTTCAAGGTTGGTTGGGCAACGATTGAAGAAGCATTTTCTGTTGGCACATTGGCCATTATTTCTGAAATGAAACTTACTTCTTATAATATAAAAAATTTGCCCCAATGAAGATAGTTCGGAACTGTCCAAACTTTAGAGATAAGACATTGATAGAATACTTATCTGGCTGCCTTTCACCACATGACCTGACAGTCAAAATATATGATATGGGGTGTCATTTCATTTGATAAAATTACCCCTTTGGTAGTTATCCCTGAAATCAGTCCTCCCAGCATGTCATTACATCGATAGCATTCTACACACCCTTGCACTTATTTCTTTTCACGAACATCTATTTTCCGACACAATCCTGTTAGCACACACATACTTTTGGTCTGTTTCCTTTTCTTTACATTTAACTCTTCTCCTAACATCTCGATAGTCAGGTTTCATTACTATAGAATGCATTTGATTTTTGAAAAGCAAACAGTGTCTCCAACTGTCACTGAATGAAGCCAATTTGACTCGCCAATTGAAAAGTGTATGCCAAGCAATCAAATAAAAGTTTAGCTGTCAACACTGCTAGTCATTGGCTCGTCAGAAAACGATTCAAGGCCAAGATCAAAAGTGGGTCCTCGTATTATTATTATTACTATTAGTACTATTGTGAAGTCCAGTGGTTGATTGGTTAGTCTATCGCGCTTTAACACAACAGGGCCGAGGTTCAAAACCCGGGATGGGCAAAGTTGGCTCAGCCTTTCATACCTTCAGTGGGTCAATAAATGAGTACCAAGCTTGCTTGGGAACTTAACACTGGAGGTTAAACGTCAGTCTGACCTCCTGACCGGAACTTCTACTCATGCGCCTTAGGGCCCAAGGTCGCTTATACTGAGTTGGGCACAGTATATTTTGGCCTTCATGGGCTGTTGAGCCACTGAGTTAAGTTATTATTACTTTTGCATTGCTAACTTTCGGGGGGAAAATATTCATATCCTATCACTGTAAGCATTTCGTTTTAATTACCTTTTTTTCTTTTTCATTTTGGAAAAATTTTTTTTGGGTGTTTCTTTTTTTATACCCCATTATGTTATAATGAAAAATGTTTTTTAAAAAAAAAACCCATAAGTTTATTTTAGCAATTTTCATGTTGCTTAAAAACTAATATGTTTTTGTTTTAAAGAAAAAAATTCGACATTTTTACATTAGCTGAGAGTATAATAAATCGTTAACAACTAATTAAAAGTAAATTGGTTTTGAAACTTTTAATACATTTGTAGTAAACTCAATGATTTATTTTCTCAATATTATTTTTGTTCGATATTTCTGCCCTAATTGAATTGATAAAAATACAATGTTAAATTAGTAAATCTAATATTATTTAATAAGGCTTACAGTATTAATTTAGATAGTTTGTGCAAACAAATCAAATAAAATTTTTATCATCGCAACAAAAGCATCATTCGTAACGTAGTAAATTTATCATTTTGTTTTCTATAGTATAAAACTTTATCAATGTATACAAAGTTAAAATATTGGACAAATACATCAAAGGATACATTTTCTTCGAAAACTCCTCAATTTTCATTATGTTTGTAAATATTTATTTTAAATATTTTTTTTATGCTTATTTGGTTTACTGAGTGCGTGTTTACGAAAGAAGCATTAAAAGCGTCATGGAAGTTAATTGAGGCACACCTATTTGTGTGAACAATTAAGTTTTTGTTAGTATAAGCTACATATAATATATTGAGACTTTCAGACAGATATTATATATCAACTTGTTAAATTATTTAAACTTAGAAACAGGTAATTGTGTCTCTATGTCCATATTATTTTACTGCTCTGCACCCTAATGTATTTACATTGAAAAGTTACATTTTATTATTTTTAATAAATGAAATTGCATTACAAAACATCAAAGGCAGTTAATTTAGACTTTTACCATTTCGAATCACGCAATAGATGAATAATAATTAATATTATATTATTGGATGTAACCGTTTTTTAGTATGTAACAAAATTAGAAGATTAAATTCTATGTAAGAAGTAACACATGGGAGCAAGATTCATTTATGAATAAGTAGAATTCACATGCACTCATACACATAGACTCATAAATTTATTTCTTGCGAAAATGAAAAACGTGACTCTTTAAAATGATTGCTTAAGCGGAACTTGTAAGTATACGCTTCAAATGACTCTTTTCAATCAAATATTAATTATTTTTGACTGGTACTAAGTCCACGAAACACATCCAATTTAAGATATTATATAAATCTATGTTTTTCAATAAATTTGGATATTTTCCATTAGTTAAATAAAGAATTAATTACACTGGTGTGCAAAACTTAAGCAACAGGTGGTTTTATTGCCATAACTTCACGAAAAATCATCTGAGAGACATGAAATTCTGAAATGAGGGAGAGTGTTATGTACGTAAAGGATGACAAAAGCATCGGCGCTGAAAAAGGAATACAAGCTTTATTGAACGCATAGTATCGTGACTCATGATTGTCTATCCAACAGGAAGAACAACAAGCAGATTTTCCCTTTAATATGGTATATGCCCTCCCTTACTACAATGGTTGCTTCGCACCGTCTTCGCATACTCAGAACCAGCTGGTGCAACATTTCTTGAGGTAGGAGTGCCCATTCCTCAATCAACATCTGTTTGAGTTGTTAGTTGTTCTCCGGATGATGTAAGCTTGTAGCAATACGTCTTCCCAAAGCATCCCACACATGTTCGATGGGATTTAAATCTGGGGAGCACGCTGGCCAATCCATTCGAGTGATATCTTCACTTTCCAGCAGCTCTTCAACAACAAGAGTGCGATGTGTCCGTGCATTGTCATCCATAAAAATGAAATCTGGGCCAATGGCACCTCGGAAAAGACGCACATGGGGAAGAAGTACCTCCTCAAAATAGCGATCCCCAGTTACAGACCCTCTGTCGAAAATGTGAAGCCCCCAGTTCGCCCGTTTAGCATTTAAAGCCTCCCCCGGGCAAGAACTCCAGGACCACCGTAACGGTGAATTTTCCTGATGTTACTGGGATAAAACCGGGTCCCGATCTCTCCAAATCAAAACGCGTTGAGAATCGCTTCTGGTACTGAACTGACTCTCATCCGTAAAGAGGACACAACCCATTGATCAGTTGTCCAGTTTTTGGGTCTCTGGCCCAATGTAAACGGTGGCTTCGGTGGCCAACTTTCAACGGGAGGCAGCGTGCAGGACGGGGGAACGGTCCCCTTGTGAAGGCGTCTGGCCGCAGTAAACCGTGACACTTGTCGACCTGTTGCTGTATAGAGTTTCTGAGCAATGGCGCTTGCTGACTGCTATCGACCTCTTTCGCCTGCAGGATGATATATCGGTCATCTCCGCAGTTTTCATCCTCCCGGGGGGCCACCACCAACCTTTTTAACAGCTGTACCTATGGTTTGGAACGCTTTTCCCAAGCGCGCGAAACGACACTTTTGTTGATTCCGATGTCTGCAGCTACACTGGTGACAGTACGCCCTCCTCCAGCTTTCCGATAATCCTTCCACGTGTGAAGTCGTCCAGGTGATTTCTTCTAGCCATATTTCACGAACTGCCTCACTGGCATTTGCAGCGAATATGTTGAATTGCGTCTCCGTCCTTCATTTTATTCTACTGTTGAGCAGCGCGCGCCGACATCACGCCGCGTATTGTGTACGCTCACATCGCTTCTGACATTTTGTTCCTGGATATTTGCATACGGAAGACGTTTCACTGGACTCACGTAAGTTCACTGTATTGATCTTCAGATCCTTTCTGCAATTTCATGGTTATTCGCTAAATTTTTTACATTGTTGCTTAAGTTTTGCACACCAGTGTATATATATCCAAATTAACTTCTATGAAATCTTATTACTCACATCATAATGATAACAAACATCATTTTTATGTTATAAAGAGTAAAAGACATTTCACTAAGCGTATTTTAATAGGGTTTATTCATGTTTAGGACATGGTTAATTGAGAAAAAACAGTGTAACTGGCGATCTGGCAAGGTTTTCTCTCAAAATTAAACTGGGGCTTTTTTCTTTACAGTATTGTTGAAAGTGTAACTGTCACATACCAGTGGCAATGAGATGAACATGTTTTTTCTAATACATAAACTATGGATTTTGAGCTGGAAAAACTAAAATTAATAGAGTAACCAGTGCGAACTTTCAAGGATGCAATCCGTTAGTAAGAAATTCTTTGGTTGTGATTTAGCATCTACCTATCGCTAAAGTAACTATTGCTGAGAAAAATACCTGTCCAGATCTTACTCTTCAATTTGTCTATGTTGAGAGAAGATTAATCTATTTATTTGAGAAGAGTTAACATTAGCGCGTGTCTAGTAATATTTGGATGTTTATAAATAAAAGTATTTTTATTATTTATTTAGACTATATTGATCTTCAACTTCGTGGTGAAAGTTATACAGCGAAACTAGATTAACACGGAACTGAGGGGACTAAAATATTTTTTGCGTGTTAAAAGAATTTTGTATTAACCCTTTTTATCTACCGCATTCTGTGATTTACTTCATTTTTTTTCATGCAATAATTTTTGAATAACTACACAGAGAATTAAGGAAAATTACATAAATAAAATACTCAATTTTGGAAACTTTAATCCATTAGAGCTAATTAATTAAATTGGTACTTTATAAAGTACCGTCAGTCCAAAAAGGTCTAAAATATTCTCATATAACAAAAAAGATTGAATGACTTTTCTAATGCAGTTTTAACTCTTAAAAATGCTAAATAACCAGAGAACACTAATGTTTTACACAGCACAAAATATTTACTTTTAAAGATTATTAAATTTTTAAAATTTATTTACTTTTTGTTTACACATAAACTGAATTTGATGATATTGAGAGAAATAGTTTTTCTTTTCATTAATACTCAAAAATTCATTACGCGTTGTGCATTTTGAGTGAGCTTTCAAATGATTTTTTTTTGAAGCACTGCATCCTGGGGTGGGAAATGCTGTTCTACATCTTGAGTCTTGTTCAGTCTCTTGATCGTCATGTTAAGAATCTACCGAAAGTTCGATCAAATTATTTGCAGGTACTTCTTCATCTGAAAAATAATCTGTTAGTGTATCACTGATTTCAGATGGTAGGTTCTGTAACAATCCAAAGCTATTTGAATACTCAGCTTCTTTTTCCGGACTTTCTAAGAAAAAGGATATAATAACAATAATAATAATACTATTATTAGCACCTTGAAAATCTCCAATCATTATTAAATCTCAGTTTCTTATAAAAAAATTAAAATGTTGTTAATTTTTAAAATAAAAATAGATATTTCCTTTAATTTTGTGGCAAGAAAAACAAAATATGATTCAAAGTTCAAATAAATTTTTTTGAAAAAGTTAAAATACGACAATAAAAAAGCAAAATAAATAAGTTAAGCTAAAAATAAGTGCCAAAAAGGCATGGGTATATTGCACTATAGTCATGATTATACAACACAACAAAAACAACAATAAGCCACATGGACGATAATATGTACTATAAAATTAATTATATGCACTGTTCACTTAAAATAAGTAATCAAATCATTTTCTAAGGTCTTCACTAACATACAAAAAAATAGACGCTTACCTTTTGACATTAAATAATTTTTGGGAACAAAAATAACAATCTTCGCAATTCGATCAAATTGTCAGCTGAAAGCGCAACTTGTGCTACTTCACACTATTTACCTTCCCCACTAAAATACTCATCTTAGAACCCCTGTGCTGCCATATACCTCAGAAGAGTGGATTTAAAAGAATAATTCTGCTGAGTATCGTCAGAGTGTTCGCAAAAATGGTTATTCTGTGTAATTTTAAAGAGAGTGGTACTTATAACTTATAAGTACCATTTATAGATAAAGGGTAAAGGATATTGCAAAAAAAATTATATTTTCAACTAAACTAAGTTCCTTAGAGTAGAATTTATTAACATGAATATGTATATGTGCATGTATTAAACATTACTGAAACAATAACATTCACAAGAACATAATGACATTTAATATAAAATTTTCAAATTTTTTGGAAAACAAGACATTTAATGAATTAATGAAAAATAATCTAATTTTTTTCTTTGCATTGTCCTTTTATTGCATCAAATTGTCAACAAATCTATTGGTTTCGTCCATGTTATTATTTATTTCACCAGTGGAATGTGCGGTCTAACTAACTGCATATACTTTTCATCATGTCCTTCATTGTGGATGACGTTGGTACAGGAACTGCATTATTCAATTCGTTTTCGTCATCAAAATCTGCATCATCGGTATTTTTTGAGGTTTGGTCAAACTGCAAAATGTCTTTGTCTATTATAATTGGGGCTGTACAGTTATTATCAATATTTAATGCAACGATTTCTTTCGATGATACAGTAAGGAAGTCCAATAATACAGAAATTTTCTCAAGGATTTCATTAACTTGTCTGGTGTTTTCCATATTTTGTTCATTCTCAGAAGGTAAACTTTTCGTATTAAGTGATTTTCGTTTAGTGTTAAGAGAAAACAAAATACATGGACATACATAGTAGTTTTTTGGGACCGTTGTATTTTTATAACGGGATAAGCTTTAAATTTATTCTTAAGGAAAAATTCAAAAATTATGCAGTAAATAAAATTATGCAAGACCGAAAATTATCTGGTCTTGTGAAATTCCGATGAAGAAAAATACAAGAAAAATTGAAAATATAGAAAGTACAAAAACATGTCTATTCGTGTTAACCGATATTTCTGTTTTAGTATTCGGATTACGTTCGAACTACATTTTCAAAGTATAAATGGATAATATTTATGATATTTAGTGTCATACTAGAATACAGTATAAATGTGTTTAAGAACATTTTTACAAACATTTTAAGTACAATATTTGTAAGTGTTCATCCTTAGAATAATTTTTCTCAAATGTTCCTTTTGTGAAAATGCTTCTATTATAATAATGTTTTGCCTGTATATAAAATTTTGTGACCTTCCGTACAGAGCCCTCAACTAGAATTCTTTTGAAATGTATAAACTTAAAAGAGTTTATCCATGTTTTAAGACAACAGAGGGGAGAAATTTTAAGAAAAAAACGGCGATAATTATTTCAATTGGTTGTAACTCTGAAAATAATGTGAATTTTTCAAAAATCATTGTTGATCATCTGTACAGAAATTGAAGCTAAAAACAGGCAAAATATTATTATAATAGAAGCATTTATCACAAAACGGGAACATTTTGAAAAAAAGGTTATTCTAAGTTAATTTATGCCGAAATATTGTATTTAAATTATTTTTTTTTGTCAAAATTTCCTTAAAACAATTTTGTACATGTATTCTAATCTAAAAGACACTAAATATCATGAAAATTATCCATTTATGCGCTTTTTTAAAGTCAAGATTCCAAACGTAGTCGGATACCTTAAAATTTTTCAAGTTAAACTATTTTATTACTATTTAAACTATTTTTATTCGATTACTTTTACCACCAGGTAGGGTTCCTGAGGGCTGAGTCCTCGGAGTCATACTGTTCTGGGTGGGAACTTGGGTTAGATCTCTTCTCCTGGGTAGGATACTTTGCTGTGTTGCTTTCCTCCCTTTTTTACCCATGATTGCGTCTACTATGTGTCGCCGAAAAATTAGTGAAACATAACCGGATATTCTTCCACTAAAAAGCAAAGGTTTTTGAAATTTGGAAAGCAAGGGGGAAAAAATATTACGCATTTCTTGTGAAAAAAAAAAGGATACTTCATTCCTGTGATTGGCATTTATGGATTTTCACAGACTATGCAAAGTTCAGAATGCACCTAAAAGAATAGAAATCGGTTGGTTTCAGAGAAAGGCTATCTTTTAAGAGACTATTCATTTTTGTTGAAAGAAAGGTCCTATACTTACTCCTCAAAGATTAAATAAAAGTAATTCTAGTTTATTTTAGAAATGATATTTGTAATCAGTTATCTCCAATGGGGAATACGTGAAAACTGTATGCAATCAATGCAAATTTTTCTAAAGTGAGTGCTGACAAAAGGAAAGGATTCAATTCCTCAGAAAGGATTCAATTTGCCGTGCAATATGTACACTTGAAAAATTAAATGCATATCTGTGCACACAATGTATATAAGGTAGAGAAACATGTGTACGTAAATAATTTTGATGAGAATCATGCTTGGTCAATAAAATAGTTATTTTTGTGATACTTTTAACAAGTTAAATTGATAAAAGTATTTTTCGTCTATGCATTTTACATATAGAGCTTGAATTGTAAGTGGCATCCATGTTTTATTTAATAATTAATACATTAAATAACCGAGTGAGACAAAACCATTTATTTTTATGATATAATAAGACAAAATAATATTATTTAATATTTATAAGCATACCTGCAGGAAAGTAAATACATAAAATCGTTTAAAATTGTAGAATGAAAAGGGCCTGCATTGCAAAATTTAACTCTAATTTCTTCAAGATAAATGTATCTCATATTTTAATATTTTTAGAATAGGAAAACAACAAACCTCGAATTTCCAATGCATTGCAGAGTATAAAAATATTTAGACAATCTGCGATCAATTTCGAAGAGTGTTTTTCACCCTACCGATCAAATACTTGAATAAATGTCTGAGAGGAAAAGATCGAAGTATTTCATATCTTTGCTTTAAATCGATAGCTCTCTTATATTTTCTTATCTGACAAAAATCAGATTTCGAAATACATCTCGTTCCAATAGAACTGTCGCTACCCTGCATCACAGCTGATAAGACATATTTGAATAAACTTCATTCTCCATGTCGTATCCATTTGTAATAAATATAGTTAAGTGTAAAATTTTCAAAAAAATAAGTATCACATCTTGACAGCACACGCAGGCCCATAAATTTGTACGCCTACAAATCTTGAGCTTCATAGCTTCTCTCCTTATTTCATATCATATATTTAAATCTAAGATGTTTTAATATACATACATGTAGGATATTCCATTTGTAAGAAGTTAGATCATATCACATTTACCGAGGTCGGCAATTCTAATCAAAACAGTATTCCACATCAACGCCATCTAGCGTCCTTTTTAAAAACGCCGACATGAACCTTTTTCGCCAGAGGCCCACTAACATTCATTCGTCGAGAGAAGTCGTGTTTCGCGCGTCAGCGCACTTTCGTCCGCGCCAGGCGGTAAATCTTAATAGTACCATAACGAGTTCTATCGTTTCTTTCGCGCCAGGCGGTAAGTCTTAATATCACGATAATGAGTTCTATTTAATCTCAATTGCCTCCTTTAAAGTAATGTGATCTAACTTTCCTATTCTTCCGAAATATGCTTTATCTAATCCTTTCCTATTCTTTTGAAATATCTCCATGTAAATACTCCCTATAATCCTTAATAAATTATTTAGTTTTCAACTAGTTTCTTCTTGAACTATGTTGTCTACTTTATTTCAAAATTAACTAACACACCTCTAAAAACCCCTCTCTAGACACTACCATAAAAACCCCTGCCATCTGAAGAATCCAATCTTTTGAAGATTTCGGTTGATCTCACACATACATGTGTTTAATATTACAAAATGCAGCATTATTCCATGCATTTTTAATAAACAAAAAGCAATTTGAAAATTTCTAAACATTCATAAGATTATACATACGTCATCAGTATTATTTTAACAATGCATAAGGCCACAATTAAAGGATACAGTTTGATTAAAACTGGTTAAATAAAGACATGTATGAATATTATTCAAGTAATAATAAATTTAGAAAATAAGAAATAAAAGAAATGTAAATACTTGTGCGTCTTAAACTGCCTTTAACTGTTAAGTATATAAGTGCGATTATCTGCATAATATTTTTAACCTTGGGGTTTTGGCTTTTCTATTTCGTTTGGGATTCAACTCAAATGTACATAAGACCTACCATTTAAAGCTAGAATCTTAAAGAATTGTGATTTTACACAGTTTTAAATTTTTTTTTTCACAAACACGCGTTGAGAAATTTGAGTGCGGCTTAGTATACGGTGTATACGAATAAAAAAAGAAAATTATTTTAAGAAAATGTTCTAATTTAATTTTTATACAAACTGGATAAATAATACAAAATGTTTATTTAACTATTTTAAGATCATTGCGATTTCTCACGCACGTGACTTTTAAGGAACCCGAGCGTCTAAACTTCATTGTTATAATAACCTCGCTTTGTGAAGGAACTACGAGTTTTGCAATTGAGCATTGTCATATAAGTAGAAGTGAAGTGATTAGGAAAGTGGATGATGTGCGATTAAGACGCTGCCTAAAGTTTAATGGGTGGTTAAGTTAGAATGCTGATAATATAAACACTTTTACCTTAAGAAAGTGATTCTCAAATCAAAATCAGTTAAAATGTTCTAGAAAGTAAATCTGAATATAATGGATTGAAGAGTTTTGCTTAGTAATTACAAACTGAGTAAAACTTTCTTACAATTATAATTTCATGAAATTCCATTTAGCTAAGCCTTTCAGCTAGTATTTTAACCATTACGATTAATTATTTAAAGATTGATTAAAATGAGCTTATTATATGCACGACAGTGTCTGGTCTTAATTCCGATTTGAAAATGTCAAAACTTATTAAGTATGTCAAAAACTGAACAGTTATTTTTTGAATAAACAGTGTCTTTGTTATTTAAAAAAATAATAACTAATATAAAAACAAAGAAAAACTGCAGAAAAATATATTTATGAAGCTATCAATCCCTGCATAACTATCTATATACACTTTTTAAAAATGATAATAATAAAATAAATTGAATAGACATTTTATATATATAAATATCAGTTCCTTCTGGGCGAAATGTGAGTATAAATATTTATTTTGTTTTGTATTCCAAGCAAATTGGCATAAGTCTACAAAATATAGATTTCTATTCCTTATATCAATTTTCGATTCAGCGGGAAAAAACAGTTTGAAAATTTCCAGAAGTTGCAATTCTTAAGAAAAAAGAAGCTTAATGAAACACATGATGTTAAATAAGCTTACTGTATATATTTTTCCGGTATTCATTGAAGGAAGATACTTTGTTTTAATGGTCAAATATGGCAAAATATGTGTTGGGTATTTTATATCAAGAGAGAAAAGCAGAAATTTAATAATTATGTTATATAAGCAGTTCTCTTTATTATCTTCTATTTAAAGATAATAATGCAAGTAATAAAATAAATGATATTTAAACTCAATTAAAAAGAAAGATATGTTTAACTAACGAATATAGAATGTATGCCATACTAAAATTACCAAAAATAAAGTTAGCTAAATTTAAGAAAAAAGAACAAGTAGAAGCAAAAAGTATGCTTCATGTTTCACTAATTTTTCTTATGACCAAATGACCTAGATGCTGGATATGTTATAACACACAAAGCTGATACACTATATTCAAATATATTTAGTCAAGCAAATCTAGGAAATATTTTACTTTAATATAATAAAATTTCAAGTTAATATTGATGAGTCGTTTCGAGTTATGTTTTCATAACTATGTATTATGCACAACGTGATTATTAAAAAGAAATAAATAAAAAATAAAAATTGCCGATACATCAGTCCTATTTAAGAGTCACGTTTAAGGGAAAGGAACACTTTTTTGTTTTACAGTATGCTCACTAATGTCCCTTGCTACCTTTTTATCTACGAAACGGCTGCTGCTCTATTTATAAATGCAATGTCTAGGTATGGTAAAGTAGTCATGCGCTAGTGAATAAAACCATCTACGGCACCACATGGTAGTTACCTGCCTAATTAACATTCCTATCTAGAAAACAGAACAAGAGAGAGGATAAAAGTGGTTTACAAAGTTGTACTGTGTGAAATAATGCTTCACTGGAGATTTTTTGTGAGCAGGTGCACCATCATGTTCAGAAGATATGAGTGATTGGGTATGGTGATGTCGAAGATGGGGGATACCTGAAACAGCAGGTGTTACGACCCCTCCTCAAGCATTGCAAGACCTTAAATGACACATTATGGACGCTTGTACCAACGTATTATGCTCTATGCTCCAACGTTAGCAGCACGACGTTCAGAAGAGGATCCAAATGTACATTGCAGGTGACGGTGAGAGTTTGAACATCTTAAATAAAAGTGTATTGTTAGAACTAACTGTTTTCTTCTTTCTCAGATCGATTTCCCCACATCACAGCGTAGTCAATCACGAAAACACAAATGCGTGCTTAAACCTTTCTATTATCTGCATTTATATTCAAAAGGCGTGTTTTCGTACTAAATCAATGTTTCTCTACAACTTTGTAAATCCCTTTTCTTGTAAATCCCTATCTCGTTTCTTTTTCCAGACAGAAATGCTAAAGGCAGATTACTACAAGGAGGTGCCGCAGATGATTTTATTCAGTAGAAAAAGTCTACTGTTACGAATATAATAGCAGCCGTTCCTAATTTAAGAGGGTTGGAAAGGACTTTAGCTGACATACTGTACACAGCGCATCTTGTAGTGGCGCTAGGGCTCAAATTCATGACATGCATAGCCACAAGTCTAAGACCATAACCTATTTTTTCTCAAACTGTGGGGCATGCCATCCTAGGGGAGGTGTGATAACCATACGAGGGGTACGTGAGCGTATTGGGGAGTCGAAAACAGAAGATTATTTTTTAAAAAAATTATTAATTTACCCAAAATAAACAAATAAAATATATTCTGACATAATAAAAAATAAAAGACATATTTACACCGATTTAATACACTTATAAACATATCAGTACAGGGCAAAGTATTTTATAATTAATTTAAGAACTAAGTTAAGAATACTATGTTAAGAACAAGTTTAACAATTACGAGTGACCTCATGAGCTTGTCATTCACACCCCAATGCCACCGTTTTTTAAAACGAAGGCAAGCGTGTGAGTACTATATATTGGGGGTAGGGAGTAGAAAAGGAATAAATAAACAATTCCTCTGAAATAAGTTAATGTGTCGCAAATTCTGTCAAGATCCTTTTATTGTATTCCAAAGCCTTCGAAATAATATTATGGATAGCAAGGCTCTAAAAATATATCGTACTTCGGAAAGACGTATATAACGTCCGGGGCAATGAATGCACTGGCTGAAAACGAGACTCTTTATATACGCTGGTTTTGTTTTTTAGTGTTAAAATATATTTTTACTGAATTCAGTAAATTGTAATTGCAGGGGGGGCGATGAAAATTATGATTGAATATTGGGTCGCAAATATTGAAAGTTTGAAAACCATTGCCATAACTCCTATGCTACTACTATATTTCTGAACTGAAATATATACGAATGTGAAATATATTGCGAAGTGCAGAAATCCTCTCGTTCCTTAAAATTCAAAATATGCGGGCAAATAAACAGTAGCTTACGGCCGTGAAAAAGGAGATCGAAATCCTTATATCTCATTATGCTTACTATATTGACCTTAGAATACCTAATACTATAGTGCTGTGCTCAAAGAGTGGTTGTGAGATACCAGAAAGATGAAGCAAAATAAAAATATTCAAAGTTTGTCTTGTGGTGAGAGGGTATTTGTGCAGATTAAATCAATTATTTTTATATATTTTCTCTCATTGTATATTTTAATCTATCTAAGCTAAGCATCGCTACGTTTCTCTTTCTGAAAGGCTGAAAATTCCTACATGTAAATATAAAAAAATCAGATTTATATGTAGGAGGATAAGCGAAATGACTTATTAAGGTAACTGGAAGACTCTGTACATGTATAATAAAAAACAACACAACGATGTTGCAATTCGAGAGGATTTTAGGACACTTACATCTATCTGGTAGATCTCGGTTTGTAGAATTGCATAAAGATTTTTGCTAGCTTAAAATATAAGACGTGTGGGAACTATAATTTTGTATATCACTTACAAAGTAAAAAAGTACTCACTACTGATTATGTAAATGAACTAACATTTCTTTCTAAGAATAAAATGCATTTAATTAATAAAAGCACAATTAATATAGTCTAAGCTACACGTTAAAAGTGTAAGAACATATTATAGTTCTTCTGTGTAAAATATAATAAAAGTAGAGGGAAATTAATGAATGCATCGGAATAGCTATAAAAATTAAAACTTATATTTAATATTTCCAAAAATTAAGGAACAAATTACCAATTAGTGTTTAGTTAGAGGGCGAAATGTTTATTAACATATTCTCTATAAAATTTTAAAAGTAAATGAATTTAGCTTCCATAAAGGATACATATATGAAGTTTAATGTTATTTTTTCTGTCAAAAATTCACCAACTAATGTACATTAGAAAATATTTTTATTTTACCAGGATATTGGTATATATATAATAATAGCTAACCTTACTATATTGTTTTATCTAAAACCATCAGCTTTTATATTGCCTTACATTTAGATGCTAATTAAACTGTATATAAAAGAAGAGTAAAAACCTTATGTGTATACATACTTTTAGTAGGTGGTACTCCTGTATCTTAATTATTCCTGAAACCAAGTAGCGTATCCTTGTCGAATATAGAAGCCAAATCTACACATTTGTTAGAAGATTCAAGGAACTTATTTATTTATCACAATCTTCTGAATACTACACGAAGTTTTTCATTAAAATTGTGTCCAAAATATATTCTGGTAGCCAAAGTTTTACATACGTCCCAAAGAAGTTTTTCCAAAAAAAAATAACTAAGCTTTTAGAAAAGCAATAATTAGTAGCAAAAGATTATGAATTTATATATTTTTTAATTTTTTCTTTAAGTATAAGTGTAAGGAAAGAAGAGGCATATTTGTTTAACGAAATGATATTTTTTACGACTACTTATCCAATGAGCAAGACAGCTAGAGGACATGTTCCTTTATTGATTAAAATAAAGTTTGATTTGTGGAAATGAAAGAAATGTTGGAAACATATATTCTGTTATTAGGTGAAGAGTATTTGGTATGTGCAACGATCAAAATAAAGATATCTGTTTAGAAAAAAATGGGTAAAATTTCTGTTTTAACTTGAAAGAAATACAATATAAATAAATTGTTCTTTTTCATTTCTATTAATTTCCAATGCTTTTTCTTACATAAAATCGACGCATAAAAATAACATTTTAAGGTGCAACAGCAATGTATGAAGAAATGAATAATGAATAATGTTGAAACACATTTCTGATTGAAAAAAATCGTAAAATGGAGTTGGAAATCATACAGCGACAAAAGAAGCCTCTTCCCAGAAAAAAAAATCAAGGAAGTGGGAAACAAAAACAGTGGTGTTCTCCAAAATCTTAAGAATTTTTCCATCAATATCTCATTCTTATCAAGCTATGATCTTATTTAGCCTAAAGAATTTCTATCGGAAACAGAGATTACGAATATACATTGACTTCCAGGTCATTTAGACATTGATTTTTTATATCAGATCACTAGCCAGTGTTTTAATTTGGGGCGCCCCCCGGGGGGCGTTAACACTGCAAGGGGGGCGCGAGCCTATTGAAAATAAAAGGCTTAAAAAAAAATTTTTGGAATGAAATAAAACAAAAGCTTTCGAAAAAAAAAAAATACATATTTACACTGATATAATTTATATATATCATCTGGGTTTTTCCCCTTCAAAAAAATTCCACTTTAAACGTTCATTAGCTATCTTTTTATCTTAAAACCAAATAAAAAAACATTTTATTTGCTTTCGCAATCCCAGATGAGAGATTTTTATTACGTTTCGAACCAAGAAACTTCTTTTGATTAAATCTCTTTGACCCTTTAAACTTTCTGGTATGTTTAACTCAGCTTTTTTCTTTTAGGAAACTTGTAAAAAAAATATTTTTCTGTTGCTTTTTTCCCCCTTTGAATGAGTTTTATTATAAAAAGGATAAGCAATATTGAGCACTTTGAAGGGTTATTTGGCCCAGATGTAATTTTTATATTCTGAAACATATAATGCATAAAATGAAAACGTTTTACAGAATTATTTTTCAGAACTGACACGATGTTTTTGTATCGAATACACATTTTACATGGGGGCGGTCGCATGAGGGGTGAATCACCCAGGCTCAGAAATTGTTAATTTGGTAAAAATGTTTATTCGTTAACAGGGCCTTGACAATATTCTCCTATTAGTAGACAGTCTTTAAAGGGGAAATGGGGAATTTGTCACATGTATGCCTCTTTTGAAAGTGGCAAACGTTTTTTACAATCAAAAGTACCTGTTTTGATCGAGTTCCCTACACGACCACTTTTGTTCAAAAATATTTTCTATGACTATGCTATACTTTCCTTTTATGATTAACTTTGTGGTTTTTATTGCTGTGTTGTAAACTTATTATGGTTTATAAATGTAAATAAGCAGAATATATATATAAAAAAATGGGCATCTGTGATCTCTATTGAAGGAAATTGGAAAAACTGATCACAATTGGAAGAACGTGATGAATATTGCATACTAATCGTGATAGCCAAAGTAATATGATTAAAAGCGATAGACATGAAACGCTTCGAGTTGAATAGAAATTTCAAATGCTGCCTAAAAGAACTCTATCAAGAAAGCTATGAAGCTTCATAAATGTAACTCTTCGCCTTGCCAAAAAGACACAAGGGCAAGAAAAAGGTTCAACATGCCACTTGTAGATCATCAAAGAACAGCAAAATTACAATAACGTGAGCAAAATATGACAGTTTTGTTTGCAAATAACTTCTTTGTATTGTTAGTGAAAAGTGTCTGTGATTTATGTTCTTTATTAAGGTCACGCACATTTGGAACAGTTTCCTTAGTTTTATTGGATTTTTCAAATCATCAAAAGAAAAATACAAAAATCCTTTAAAGTAGGTAAGTATATTTTCTTTTAATTAAATTATTCATTGAATTGTGATTTTTATCGTGTATAGTAAAAATAATTATAAAAGGATTGGGGTGACTTAGTCACACCGCGCGACCATTAACGCATGGATTGCCTGCTCCTCTGTTAAAACATTTTGAAGGTTTCTCGCTTTGAATATTAAAAAATAACACAATTATTCTTCTTTAGAATTTTTACATTCATTTTCCTTATTTAATGCCATTCTTAAATGCTAATTCTGGGTGAGGCTTAAAACGAGTTCGTTTTAACCATTTATACTAGAAGCATTCATTTAAAAAATCATTTTATATTCTTGTATACATTGTTGTGCATTTGGTTTTACTCTCCTTACATGTAAGCTACATATTATATCAAGAATAATGTATTATTTTTTTTTAAAAAAATAATCGCAGAACGGGGTACTTCCAGCCAGTGTACTTACAAAATGTATCAGTACTGCACTCATGTGGCTTGGCAATTTACCTTGCTGGGTCAGCCTAATTTTAAATGCTAAATTATTATTAGTGACTTCCATGGGCTTCTTATGTCTTGCAGAGCAAAGGTTTTCAAATGAAGGCTTAATATTAGAAAACTGACACCCCCAAAGTTCTTTCTATATTTAGCTGAGATCTGGCTACTTGTCTTCAAAGCAGCCACCGCAGAAAATCCGGTTTCACAAAGGTACGATGTTGAAAATGGTAGTAGTATAATGAAAATGCTTTTTGTTTTCAGTGCAGAAAATTCATCATCTACTTACCCAAAATTGAAAGAGAGCTTTTACTACAAAAATTGTCTTTAATTTCACCACTGGATGTAAAATCTATGAAAATTTCTTCGATACAGTTGAGAGCCCTCTGGGTATTTTGAAAGCACCCTAACCCATTCGTAACTTTCTATCAAGTTGTCCCTAGCGAAAAAATATTTTTTAAAACTTTTTGCCAACATAACTAAAATGATATTCAATAGTTTTATAAACAACTTCCACATGTTGTTCTTCAGTTTTGTGTTTGTACACATTTATCCGGATTTTTCAAACATTTGTGGTTTTTTGCTTTAAATTTCGGCTCCATAATTCTAATTTTCTACGAAAAGCATTAATTTTTATCACTCGTGTCAAATATATGTACACATTGATCCTTTTGAAGTTGAAGATTCAATATAGTTAATTTCTCAAATATATCGACTAAGTAGCTAAACTTCATCAGCCAAACCATCAATGAAATTTCTCTAGCTTCCGGTAATTTTTCCTCTTCTAGAAAAATGGTAATTTCATTTCTTAATTCATAAACACGTTGCAAAAATTTCCCGCGTGATAACCACATCTTGCTTCGCAATAAAATAGCAATGATGAATGCACTGCGCCCATGTATTTGCAAAGTCCGGAAAAGATTCTTGATTTTAGGGCAGTGTTTCTCAAACTGTGGGGCGCAAACATATCGAAAAGGTTAAAAAAATTAATTTACTGGAATGAAAAAAGACAAAATACTTTCTGATATAATAAAAAAATACAGATTTACATTGATATGATTTATATATATCATCTGGTAGGAAAAGGTCATCAAAAATAAAAGATTCTACCTTTGAACGCTCGTTGGCTATCTTTTGATCCTATAACTAAATAAAAAAATTTTGTTTGTTTTGCTGTAATCCTACGATGAGATTTTTTATTAGCTGCTTCTTTTTAACCTAAAATATTACTTTTGCTGGCTTTCGAACTTACTTGTATGGTTATCTGCATCCCTTTTTAGGGAAGTTGTAAATTATATAATTCTTGTTGCGCTTTTTCACAGTGTGAAAGAGTTTTATGATGCTACGGATAAGCATATTGAGCACTTTGAAGGATTAATTGGCCAAGATTTATTTTTATGAGTATACTGAAACATATAATACAAAAATCGTTAATTCTGGAAAAACTGCTTATTTTTTACCACAATGACCTTGACAGAGAATCCTTCTATGACAGTCTTAATGGGAGCTAAAATGAATTGATAACATATCTCCCTTTTGGGAGTGGCAAACGTTTTTAGAATCTTAAGGTACCTGTTGTTTAGACCTACTTCCCGCACGACCACTATTTTCAAAAACATTTTTTTGAATATGCTGCATTTTCCTCTATGAATAACTTAGTGGTTTTAATTGTGATGTTGTAATGACTGATTATGGTTTATAAATGTAAATGAGCAGAATATAAAAAAAGAATTGGTCACCTGTGATCTCTGAAAGGTAATTGAAGCTGATCAAACAAGGGAAACACTTTGCTGTAATAATGCATATTAATCATGTTAGCGAAAGTAAATTTTAGAAAGCAATAAGCATGAAACGAAAAGGAAAATTTTCAATAGCTACATTAAGAACTTTATCAAGAAAAATATGAAGCCATAAGTAAACCGCAAAATGCACTTCGCCCCTCAAAAGACACAAGCAAGAAAAAAGTCACTGTAACGATATTAGTCGATCATCAAAGGACATTAAAATTACAATAACGTGAACAAAATGTGACACAGTTTTTGCTTGCTAATAACTTTCCTGTAATGTTAGCAAAGTGTCTGTGATTTGTGTCCTTTTATTAAGGTCACGCACATTTGGAACAATTTAGTTCAGTTTTATTGATATTTTCTCAAATTATGAAAAGACAAAAAGAAAAATCCTAGAAATAGGTAAGTATATTTCTTAGTTAAATTATTCACTGAAATTGTGATTTTATCTTGTATATTGAAAATAATTATAAAAAAAAGAATTGGGGGTGCATCACTCCCCTTCGCGACCATTAACCTTAAAGTATTGAGTGCAATACCTGATCCCGGGCTAAAACATTTTGAAGTTTTCTCACTTTAAATATTAAAAAAGTAACACAATTGTTATTCATTAGAATTTTATATTCTTTTTTTATTACTCTAACATTTATACTAAATGCGAATTATGAGGCTTAAAATTACAGTTCATTCAAAACCGTTTTATAATACGAGTATTCATTTCAATAAATCATTTTGGACATTTTTGTATTACATTGTCATGCACTTGGTTTTACTCTCCCATAATTAAGCTATATATTATATCAAGAATAAAAATAAATATTATCATTTTTTTTAAAAAATAAACTCGTGTTAAGAGTGGGTACTTCAGCCATTATAAGAACAAGTTTAATAATTATCAGCACTTCATCGGCTTTATCTTGGCAGAGCAAAGTTTTTCAAAGGAAGGCTAAAAATTGAAATTGACACTCAGAGTTATTTTTGGATATTTAGCTCAGATCTATGGCCTGTTCTCAAAATAGCCATCGCAGAAAATCCGATTCACAAAGGTATGATGTTAAAATGGTAATTGTATAATGAAATGCTTTTGCTTGTGTGCAGAAAATTCAGCATCCACCTCTATCCAAAATTCAAAGAGTGATTTATTACAAAATTGCCCTTAATTTCATCACTAGATGTGAAATCTATGAAGATCTCTCTTTTTCGGCAGTTGGAGCCCTTCTAAAAGTATTTGAAATGGATTCCTAAACCCATTCGTAACTTGCTATCAATTTGCCCCCGTCTGTGTACTTGTTGATGTTTTATTATCGTCTAATGCTCGCTGCGATTTAAAAATACATCCATGATTTTGTTTTTAATCCACTGCCGTAAATACTTAATAACCGTGAATTACATAATTAACGTGAATTATGGAAATGTACATTCAAGAGAGATTCAGTGGCTACTGATTCGGCCAAGACTGACTAGAATTGTAATGAGGTACAGCATTTTTACATGTTTTGTGCAGACGTCCGTTAGGTTGCCTAGACCTCGTGAACGTTCGCGAGAATGCTAAATGTAATGGATATGATGTTACAAACATAGATTCCGGCTATTTTTTTAATGACATTTGTACTTCCTTGAGTAATGGATCTTGAAGGAAATAAATCTTTTAATTAAATATTATTTCTCAATCTGTTTCAATTTAAAAATAGAGAAAAGAAAATAACATATCACCTATTATTTAGTATATATATATATATATATATATATATATATATATATATATATATATATATATATATATATATATATATAATTTTACTTAAAAATATATATTATACTTAAGAGTAACATATATAAAAAATTTAATACTTATCTTATTACTACTGAATTAAGAACAAGTTTAATAAGTATTAGCGGACTTCCATGTGGCTATTTATCTTGCAGAGCAAAGTTTTTGTGAAATTGACCCTGAGTTCTTTTTCTATATTAACAGATATCTATATTTCATTCCTCTAAGCAGCCACCGCATTTTTTGCAATATGTTCCAATTCTAAAAAATTAGAGAAAGGAAAAATAACATCATAATTATCCTATTACTTCTAATTATCCAAAGCAGTAACATACAAAATTAATACCTATGTTATTAATTTGTACGGTTTATAATTAAGATCGTGTATTGAAGCTTTAGCGTCAAGTGCATTATTATTGCATTCAGTAATTTATTAATGTATAAGGGGGGTGCGATAAAAATTGTGATTAAAAAGGGGGGCGCCAGTATTGAAAGTTTGAGAAGCACTGTTTTAGGGGTCTCATTTTTTTGTAATTTACTACAGTCACAATTGTCGTTAGCACAATATTCAGACCAGGACTCATTTCTTTGGAAGCCAGAGCTTCTCTGTGAATCATGCAATGTGTCCAGATGCACAGTGGAGATTTTTGTTTAACAAGTGTTTGTATACTTTTAAATCTTCCTGACATTGTACGAGCGCCATCGGTGCATATTCCGACACAATATTTCCACTCTGTATTTGCCTCGTTTATAAAATTATTTAAAATATCAAATAATGCTATTGCTGTTGCTTTAAGTCTTATTGGTTTGCAAAAGTAGTTCTTACTCGCTGACATACCACATCCCAAAATCGAACATAATACGCAATGAAATGAGCATCTTTATTGCTATCTGTTACCCTCGTCAAGCTGAATTGAAAACAAACTTATCACGCAACTTTTCTACCGAAAAGCTGTTGCTCTTACATCTTCAGCGATATCATCAATTCGACGGGAAACAGTATCATTTGATAGGGGTATGGACTGCAACTCTTTGGCAAAATTGTCTCCAACTTTGTAAGAAATAAGTAAAGCTTTTTCATTCACTGACAAAGTTTTTTTTGTATTTTTTTTTGTTTTTTTTTGTTTTTCATATGATTTTAATTTTGATTCAATGAACTCGAGATTTGTTAATGTACTCACCATAAAGGGTTTTGAAATGTCTTTTAAGTTTATTAGGTTTCATACTGTCTGCTGCCAATTTTTGAGCAAATAACACAGGGGCTTTCTTCTCCATTTACTTCAGTGATGGTAAACCCAAAATTCCATTCTTGAGAATTTCCCCTTGTTTTAAATTTTTTGGGAACTATGCTCGTCTGTGCACTTGTTGATGCCTTATTATCGTAGAATTTTTCACTTACGACTTAAAAATTTATCCATGATTTTGTTTAAATTTCTGCAGAAATACTTAATACCGTGAATTAAAAAAAGAGCAAATTATAAAATGTACATTCAAGATAGATTTGGTAGCATAGAAGCATCGAATCACCAAGATGATTGGAATTGACGGGGTCACTTTAAACATGTTTTGCGCAGACGTCCGATATTTTGGGCCCCGACTCACACAGACGCTCGTGAGAATGAAGATGTATGTATATGATAGAGCGCAACATAAAGTGCTATTTTTCAATTTCTACTATAATTTAGCTCTCATATATATCTTGTTCAAATTTTAAACATAGATAAAATATTTTTTATTATTCATTCAAGTTCAAATACATTTATTTATTTTTAAATTTCTGAGAATGTGTGTGTGTTTTCTTCTTTTACTATACTATTTTTTTTTGCATAATTTAAAATTTTAAATTATGAAAAAATAGTAACAAAAAAAAAGGGTAAGCCTATATAAAAAAGGAAAAAGAAAAATTGGCAAGGAAAATTGCTTTTATTTTGTAGCTTAACATTGTGATTCTGTCATATGTTTAAATTTTTATTAATTTTAACTATTTTAAAAAAAAGTAACTAAAATAAATTTTTCTTTTTTGGCCTGTATAAGAATTGACTTAAAAATTTATTTTTTATAACGTTCTAATGACATTTGATTTAGAAATGGAGATGGAGGAAATAAATCTTTTAAATTAAATACTTTTGCAATCTGCCTAAAAATTAGAAAAGGAAAAAAAACATAACATTATAACCATTTTTTAAAAATATATATATATATAAATAACTGAAAAAAAACTTAAAAAGTAACGTATACAAAAATTTATACTAAAGTGCATTTTATTGCATTCAATACATTATTACTTTTGGGGGGCGAGAAAATTATGATTGAAAATTGGGTCGCCAGTAGTGAAAGTTTGAGAAGCACTGCCACTAGCTGTAGAAAAAGTTTCTTGATTTAAATACTGAGTTTTAATTGTGTCGCCCTTGAATTTGAAAACATGCTTCTGAACTCAAAACAGTTCGGGAAAATGGTAAGCTATTAGTAACTGAAAGAAAAAACCGTATAACCGTCTACATTATAAATAGTCGCTTGTGATGATCACTGCTTTCTGCTAGCTTTTCGGATTTGATATGAAAATATGACTAATCAGGTTACCTACGAGTTGGGATTCAAAAGTTTCCTGACTGGTCATATAACGTAAGAAAACTTTACAGTAGAGTTACCAAGATAACTTTTTCTGTGTTACTACGTTCTCCCCTTTTTCTACAAATGGTTTATCCCAAATCACGTGGGCGGATGCTCACGAAGGCGTTGTATTTTAGACTAATGTGTATATTAACCGATGATTGAAAGAAATAGTGTTTGGTGACCACAGAATGAATATAAAATTTTATTCATCTCTTGGGTTCCGATATCGCATGAAGGCAAGGTACTACTTCAATACATCTACGGTCTACTTCCAAGTATACGATAGAACTATATCATATATGTGGATGCAGAGAAATAAAAAGGAAAAATTAGCAAAATTTGTCAGATGCAAAAGATGTCATCACAAGGGAGAATCAACAGAATCCTTTCAACGTGGTGCATGCTTCAGCGTTATTTTCAAAAATCGCCATATAAAAGTCCATTCGATTTTGAAAATGGACATGCCGAAGTATTGTGATACATAAAAATAAAGGCATTACTATTGTTTTCTCTCTTTTATTAGTTGTTTTCTTTTGCTACTCGATATATGCATAGCGATACACAATTTTCCTTGCGTAAAATATCTCTACAATTTTAGTAATTTTTTTAAAGAACGCGTTTAAATGACAAAAAAAACATACGTTATCATTTATTATTTTGACATTTTGTTGCCTTAATCGTAACTGTAAAAGCAGATTTATAGTTTGTAATTTCATTATTACGGAATGCCTTGTGATTTTTACATGCTTTTCGAAGGAAAATTTTATTTACTTACTTAGAATGTAAGGCTTATCAGGAATCATTTATCATCAGTTTCTCTTACTATATGTTTTATAATTATTTTTTCTCCGAGTATATATATATATATATATATATATATTGAAGATTAGCAAGAACGTAAAGAGAATTTAAATTGTATATCTTTTATATTGTATTAGTTATTACATTACATCTTTAATTTAAATTTGCAATATATATATATATGATAGGTTTATTTTAAAATAAACCATAAAGAAAAATATATATTGACTGAAAATAAGTAAATGGTTTATTTTTTCGGTCAATCTTTCACCAAAGATACAGCATATTTAGACATATGTTAGTTTAAACTAAAATTTGTTTTGAAGATGCGATCTCATTTGTCAGAACCATACGCTAATATCCCTTTTCGCAAAAAATTTTAATGATTCAGAAAGAGTCAAATTTCAATTTCAAGGTTAACAACTTTAAACAAGTAAATATAATATTTTATTCTCTAAGTTAACTAACAATATGATAACAGGGTTATTTGTTAAATATATTATAAAAAGAAAATTTGTTAGAACTCTATTTTACTCAGGCTACTGTAATTAAATCTTGGTAATTGTATAAATGTATATGTATAAATTAAAATTTGTAGAAAAATATATTTTTTAAATAATTTATCGCAATTAAATAATCCTGATATGAATAATTTTATCATTTCTTGATAAGTATTGTACATTGATACGTACATTTAAGCCTCCACGTATTTAAAGTGCATCGATCCCCTCCGCGGTATTAGGCTCGAACTCATGATACGCCGACCATAAACCCCCGTTACCTTGACTACTAGACTACTGTGGTCATTGTTTATCAAGAAACATATGCTTTTATGCATTGTTTATTCATGCATTTCGTACAAACTTTATACTCGTAAAATTCAGAATTTCATGAAATATTTGATAAACATCTTGTATTGAAAGAAATATTATAACATCTAACGCTATATAAATACTGTTTCTGATAAAATATTGCCATCTGTTATTTTATATATAATAAATGTATATATATATTTCTATACATATATTACTTCTTCATTATCAAAAAAATATATCTTCTAAGTTATTTTAGTCAGGAGTTGAGCCACTCCTAAGGATCCTTCTGCACCGCTACATTATCTATTTATTACTCTCGGTGCGATTTCCAATTTTTATTTATTGCAAATCAGCTAAGATATTTATTTACTGTTTATAATATTAAAATGAAAAGTATTTCAAGAAATGCTCTGGATCAAACGTTTGAGAAGTAATTAGTAGTTAATGACACATTAATGGATAGATAAAATATATTTTTTCTTCTGTTTGAAATATTCATATTAAATTGTAATACATCGTGTTATGAAGTATCTCACAGCAACCATATGGGAGAATTAGACAAAGTAGCTTGATTTACACATAAGAATATTGTTTTAGAAACACTCATTCGATTTAAATATAATAGCGTTGTACTCTTTTAAATAATTACATCCTTCAAGCACATATGGCAGTAATTTTCAAACGAAAACTTGGTCATCAATATTCCTTTAGGATTGTATGTGATTAACGACAAAATGTCAGACATTGTGTGTTCATTAAACTTAAACAAACCCTATTACAACATTAAACAATGGACACGATCAAATATGGTTCGTTCAAGATTGAGTAGTTACACTGAATTAAACTGTGGGGGATAAGACTAAATTTTCAAAATTTAAATATAGTTGTGGATGATACACTCCTAAAATATCAACGTGATTTGAATGTGAATAGAATAAAATTTTAATGTTAATCCCTTTTCGGCTTTTCCCGAGCTGAGTTTGAACAGACGAAACGTAACTTTCTGGCTCATCCAGAGTGTAGTTTGGGCACTGTGAAAATTTACACTGTGCAATATGCTTCCCTGAGTGTGCTTTTTATAGTATCGAATAATTGAAAAGTATCACTCGATGGAAGTTTCTACAAAAATAGGACTTTTTTCAACTGAGCACTCCATTTCCCTCTTGTCTGAAATACACTTTGCTGACTAGATTTCCCCAACACACAGAAGAAAACTAATGCTACATGAGCGTGAATTATTTAAAGAGAGACAGTAAAGGGAAGAATGTAAGAAGAGAAACAAGATTCTACAGTCCAGATCACGATGTTGGATTATTGCAGTACCGTGTTTTCGAATTTGTCATAAAATATCAAATTTTGATTAATAATTTCATAATTCTGTATGTAACTGCAAAAGATGTAAATAAAGTTGGTAATTCAACATAAAAGCTAGGTATTTTAAGGTTTATATTTATAATTAATGTGAATTAACTCTAAAATCTGATAATTCTGTCATACGGAAAACGAACTTTACAGATAATTTATTTATTTAAATAGATTTTTCTTACATAAGTTTTAGAAATTAATTTTGTGTATGTGAATGGTGCTATTATGTTAAAAAAAATATGCATGTTTGAAAAAAATAGCATACAAAAAATTTGCATTTTTTTAATTCAAAATCCAGAAATTAAATGAACCTGGAGGAGATTAACTATATTTTGTCTTAGTATGATAGAACATTTTAACATTCAATATTGATTATAATCCAAAGATAAAAAATGATGAATCTAGTTTGACATTATTATAGTTTTTAAGCATATTAATAATGCTTTTTAGAAATATCTAATAGTTTGTTTCTAGTGCAGATATTTCAATTTTTTTTGTTTAGAAATATTGACATTAAAGTTCATTTACATAATTTATAATATACGAGTACATACATTGAAGGAATGTAAAACTGGTAAAAGGGTAACACCATTGTATAGCAAAACTAATAAATCACACTAAACGCATTTAATAAGTTAAACAATTCCATCTCGGGAATAAAAGAATATAATTTCGGACAAATATCGAAGATTTAAAAAAAAAAAAATTTTCTGGTTCATTTAATATAAGTTATAAGTAAAAAAAGTCTCACAAGGGAAAACATACATGATAAAAAAACAAAAAAGAAATAAATACCTGTAACCTTGTATACTGGCGTGTGTAAAACAAAGTACCGTTTGCTATCAAAAAAGCAGTTGTGATTTTTCACTACGTTGGATTTCTGTTTTACGTGTTAGAAAATTTTCAAAACATTTAAGATTTTACCAATCCCACACGTGAAGTGTTTTTTTGATCCATTTTCGAAAAGGAATGTTAAAATTGTAATTTATCATCTACAGTAGATTTTGTCAAAACCTTCAGAATGAAGGAATGGGGGGAGAAGTGAGTTCAACAACTCAATGACGGACTCCTCGTTTTTGAAAACAGGGTGGTGGCATTCTAATATCAACGACGGTTTTGATGACAAAAAATAGAAAATTCGTGAAAAAGAGGGGTTCCCTAAAATTATTTTTTTGATGACCTTCACAAAATTCAACTCTCTTCCACCGGATATCTCTTTGAAAAGGGGGACAAGCTGTTTCCCGATAAGGCATATGTCTGAACAATGGTGGTAACTGTGCAGAAAAATAGATTTCGGCATGTTCCTTCATGACCAAAAAAAACTTTTAGGCGGGGTTTCCCCCAACGTTCATAGTTTCCGACCCTTCGTAAATTGTTTTAAAATCTTAAATTTCTAACAAAATCTTAAGCAAAATTCTTTATAGTCTATAAGTTATTTTCTGAAATATTACGACGCTGTTATCGTATGAAGATTAAGATTAGATTCAAATTTTAGAAATTCCATGATTTATATGACGTTTTTTATATAAAAATATATATATATATATATATATATATATATATAATTTAAAATATTTAGTACTTCTTCACTTTTATTTTATATTACTATATATATATATATACATTGAATGTTCTTTTTTTCTTTTAATGGATGCAAAAGGCTGCTTAGAGGATACATACGAGACGAAATTGTTTTGATCAGCTACTTTAATATAACTGGGGCTAAATTCAGTATTTTTATCAATTGTTTTGCAAAATGTTCTTTTTTCTGACTTTTTTTTTAACACAACCATAGTCACACAAGTATCCTATGACATTGTAATGGAAAGTAACTATACATAGTAAGACAAAATTATTTTTATAAAATAAAATGACGGTTTGTGTCAATCCGTAATAAATAACAGAACGTATGGTCACATTCCACTCTGAAAGTTTGTAGAGAGTATAACTAGAATTACAAGGCGTATGGGGGAAAGTAGCAATACAAAAAACTGCACGTTTTTTATTTATAGCAATATCAAAAAATTAAAAAAGTGGGAGTCCCGGGGGTTAACCCTTTCACAGTGACATAGTAATAACACTATAACCCTCTCGATGACTCCTGATATCGTATTAAATGATGAAATGAACAAGTCAGCATTTGTAGAGCACTGTTTTCTCTTGTTACCTCTCCCTTTTATGTCTCCTCTCCGTCCGTGCCAGGAAGAGCCGGGCTTCTAACGTGAAGAACCAAAACAAAATAACCTAAATATCAATGTTTAGTTTTATTTAGTTATATGTTTTGCATTATTATCTTTCGATTGATATGTCACTTTTGTATGCTTGAAAATTAAAAACTGGATAAAACTTCAATTGAGAAGTATAAACAAACTAGGGATTTCGACCAGATCCTCTTCATAGAAAAAAAAAAAGCTATTTTAAAAAAGGAAATAATAACTAAAAAAGGAAACAAAAAAGCGGATATTTCTAAAAATACTCATAAATGTTAATTTAAAAAAAAAAGGTTTGAAATTCTACTCTACAAATATCCTTTAAAAAAACACCAGCTTTATTATGTAATTCTTTTGTTAATTAATTTCTGATAAAGAATTTGTAATTCAATAATTATTGTGATATTGATTACTCTACTTTTAATAATGCATCATATTTGCTAAATATAAACACTTTTAAATTCTTGACAATATTATTCATATATTGTCATAGACCCCTAGGGGCCTATGACAGCCTGCAAGGGATCCATGTCAGCGAAAAAAGGATTTAGGGGTCCATGGGATGTAAATTGGGGTCTACGATATTGATTCTCATTAACACAGATCATGACTTTGATCTTTAAAAGAAAATTTGATCAAATGGAAACCAGATTTACCTATTTCACAGATTTATATACTAAATTTAATGAAGTCAATATGCATTTACAGGACCGTCATTTCACCGTTTCTTGCCAGAACTAAGCTAAGGAGTATAGGAAAATTCGGGACGTCCACTATTAGTTTCTCAATTTGTCACACACAATCTGCCAAGAAAAAGAAGTTTTAACTTACGTTCAACATTTAAATGCCCTTTATTCAGATTTTGAAACAAGGCTTGAGAATGCTTTGAGTGTGGTAATGAATTAATATGGTCACATTGAAAGAAAAAAAAAACAAATGTCATATTACAAGTGGAACTGATCGCAAAAGGCACTAAGAAGATCTCAAAGTAATGTTTAGAAACGGATATCACACACACATACACGGCACAATTTTGGAAGCACCAGATTCATCCCTCCCATTAACAGCATTTGTTTGTTGCTCATTTATTTTATGTAACATTTATTTTATGTATAACTATATTTTAATTTAATAACCATGTGTGTCTTAGGTTTTAAAAACTACACTTCACTACCATTAGAAATTTAAAACTTTTAAACTAAGTATAGCTCTATACCAACTGTCAAAAAGGCATTTAAGTTGATAAACATTTGGATTCTTCCTTCTTATAATAAATTATTGTGTGGATTTAAAAGTCCACTTATATATAAAGAACATTTTCGGAAAAAAGTGCTTGTCTTAAGGGTTTATGATAAGTATTAAAGGTGTGTGTCGAACACGTCAGACTGATTTTGAGCCTTTTGAGGGGAAAAACAGATTTTTCACAAGTTAACTGGTTTTTCTTTTTCTTCTTTTTTTTAATATTTTTACTGCTAAGCATAAACTATTGTACTTATTCCAAGTTGTGTGTGCAACTGGAACGCTAAGCATGTGGTGTATGTTATATACTTCTATTATCATTTAATACTCTGGTCTTACTAAAAGTATTTTTAAATCTACTCTTGTTATTTTTAATAACCTTAGAATCTGTTTAATTTGCCGATACTCCTCGCTGTGATGCAGTATAATAAGTTGAAAAAATAAACCTTCTGATAATAATTACTTAAAAGACATTGCAAATACTATGCATAGCTGTCCTTGGAAAATATGTTATATAAAGAAAATTATGCTAATATGAGAAAAAATCCATTCCATTGATTAAGGCTGTGTAGAAACTTGCATCCAACGAAAATGAAATATGTGTCAAAAGTAAAAACTGTATCCCGGTAACTAACGAACGAGTGCACTACTTATTAATATAAAATTCCTGCCGTTACAAAATTCAGAATATTTACATTAATTATGTGATCGTTAACTGATGCAGTTAAGAAAGTCTTTTATCCTTCAATGAATTAATGATTTCAAAATAAGCTCGATATCAATCGGGAAAATATGATTTTTATTTCAAAAATTGATTCATCGAGAAAGCATCGGAAATGCGATAGATAAGTAGTTTTTATAGAATTAAGGAGGTGGGCCTAATTCAGAGACAAATGAAGAAATTGAAATGGACACAGAAGTAAAAGGCCAGCTAACAATGAATTAAAGTGCTGTAAAATAAGAAATGTCTTCCATCAATTAATTTAATCATTAACTTTGGAGTATACAGTCATATAAAATCTATATTGAACAATCATGTTAGATGTTAGAAGGAAATATTTATATGTTTTTTAAAAGTATTGACGCAATTTTTAAAATTAACCAGATCAGACACAGGTGAACAATTCCATCACGATGAATATAATTTAAACCAAAATATTTTAAATAATAGATGCTTCAATTCCACTTTATTTGCAGAATTTTATGCATTGAAATAACAATCTGCTGTTTTGAGCATAATTATATCCATAAGTATTTTGACTTCAACATGTTTGTTATACAACAAAGGTGTTTTATGTCAATCTGTGAAAAGTAGATATGTTTCTACAGATTTTAAGTAGATATGTTAAATACACTGCTTGGCCACACAAAATGCAACACCCTGAAGGAAGGATGGAAAGCATGTGGAATTTACATCAAGCGTTGGTGGTGATAAATATGAAAACCATGAGCATTATAGAGTAGAGCACATACGCATATTGAAGGCAACCGTAGTGGCCCCAGCGAGATTATATAAAGGGAGAGCAAATTAGCGATTAAAAGTACTGCATTTTTAGCGTAAATTGTGTGCCTATTTCTTGTGAAAGTCATCGGGCGTCTTTTGACCAAGTTTCTGAATTCGACCAAGGAAAAATGTTAATCTATAGGAATTTCAGATTATCCTTCAGAGAAGTCGGTCAACGGGTTCGACGAAACCAAGCAACTCTGATTCGGATCTTTTATTGCTGGGTGTAGGAGAAAAGACGAAGCTAAGGAGTCAATCGTACCCACCTCATTGCACCACTACCAAATGACAGGCGGACTGTACGCATGGCAGTGATGGATCACGCATCCACATCTAAAAATCACAGCAGAACAGATGCAGTCGTTACGCAGGATTTGGTGTCCACTCTTACCATTCGACGGTGTTTGAAGTAGAGTGGAATGTCCGCAAGACGTCCATTGCTCCGCTTACCCATGAATGGAAGCCACAGATATTTCCCTGTCAATGATTTGATGAACGACGGGCATGGACAACGGAATGGAACGACATTGTGTTTACTGATGCATCTTACTTCTGCATGCAACATCATGATGCTTGGATTTGAGTTTGCAGACAAGGTGGTGAGAGGCTGTTGAACTGTTGCGTTATGCATCATCACACTGGTCTTGCACCCGGTATCATGTTTTCGGATAATATTGAATTTTACTGTCTCACCACTCTATTACTCATTTCCGGTACACTTAAACAGCCAGCACAACATCTCTGAGGTATTGGAGCCCGTGGTCCTCCCATACACTAACTACTCCCACTAACTACTGATTTTGTCATCCTCCACACGTCAAAAGAGGCTTTAATTTTAGTCGCTTTATTTTTGTGCAACATGTTTTCTGCCAAATAAATTTGTCTGTGATATTTTTGGTTTTTCTTGGTGTTGCATTTTGTGTTGCCAGCAATGTATATTTCTACATATTGTATAAATTCATGAAAATTAAGGTTTTAAAATATGCAACCTTTAACAATTTTTTTTTTTACTTTTAGGAAAATAATATTATATTTTATCAAATATCCGATCAACTTACAACTTGAAACAAAAGATAGAACGATAATAACTTCTCACTTATATAATATACATGAGCGGTTTATTTACATCATAACATGCGTGTAATCTGGCAAATTCAATCAATGAATAAAAAGATAAAAAATGCAGGGTGAGTACAAATGATGGACCTCATTTTAAAAAAAAAGTCATACATTTGAAACTACTACATATATTGCATTAAGCGCAAGGAGAAATATACAATATTTTTTCCGCCAATGATGAACGCCACATTAAAATCACTGTGATTGAAATATAAACATGGCAACAATGTCAGAAGAGTTTTTACGTTTTAAATATACATGTTTTATTTTTAAGTGAAATCACAAAAGGAAAAAAAAGCCAAACAAAAAAAATTTTCTTGAGGAATCAATTTAGGAAAATTGGTAGCTTGTGTAAGAAAGAAAAGAAGTGGCTGGACAAACGTCTCGGAAGAAGCAGTAGAGAGGGTGAAGCAAAGTTTTCTTCGAAGTAAATGGAAGTCTACGGGGTTCCCCCCGGTTTAGAATACCCAGAAATAAATAGGGGAAAATTTTGAAAAAAAATTAAATTTTTAAAGCCATCATTTGTAACTGCCAAAAAAATAACAAAACGAAAAGTAACATTTGGCATCATTACGGAGGGAAAAGGATGCTACAAAATTTTGGAATGAAAGGGTTAATGAAACGAGGTTCAATGAACATATGTAATAGAAAAACTTTGGGTTTATTTTTTTTCTTTCCATGATTTAAATGTAAGTAGTCCGATAAATGATTTTTTTTATCAGTTATCATTTATACCACCCTGTATAACAAATAAAGAAATTACTAGAAAAAATGCCAATATGTTACATTTCAAGCTTGTAAATTTCAACGAATGATTACGTCATTTCCTTAATATATGAATAAATATCGTGTTAAAAGTCTGTTAAGAAGCAATTTAAAAGATATTATGATATAACTAAACATGCTGAATTTAAAACCTAAGCTCATTTAAAAATTCACCGAATTTTATAATATATATATATATATATATATATATATATATATAGTTTCTTAAGAAATATTAATACAAAACAACTGGAATGTAAGATTTTCCACGATGACATTTATTTATTATATCATGATTTTACGAATACTAAGGTACTAATTATGCCTTTAAAAATACACAAGAATATTTCAATAATTAAAGGGAATTAAAATGCTGGGGTTAATATTTTTCATTGAAAAAAGTAATTGTATATTTTTAAAATAGTTGAAAGTTGGAAAAATTTTATTTTAAAGATGGAAAAAAAATATTAAATCATTCTTTTTAAATGGGCCCCTGTCAAAAAAAAATTTTACAAAAATTAAGCTTATTTTAAACTTTAAAGGGGGAGTATAATTTTAGAAAAACTTGCAAGATAAATAAAGATTTTAATTAGAAAAAAACTTTTTTTTCTTATGTAGCAAAAGCTGAACTCGCTTTAGAAACTGCAATGGATCATTACACTAATATTCTTAAAATTTTTAATACAATAATATATAATTAATTCTGAATACAATATGATTGCTAAACTGTTAAATCTAAGCTAATAATATTTTGAAACATATTGAATGAATGGAATACAAAGCAAAATGCTGCAAAAATACTATAGAAATCTAAAGTCTATGAAAGATTGGGGTTTTTAAATTTTGATATGGCTAAAATCCCTATATTTGGTATAAAATATTCGAAAATGTAATAATTAAAAGAGAAAGAAAGGTAAAAAAAGATGTTATTGATAATTACCGTAAAACCCAGCGTATAAAGCGCACTTTGAACACAAAAATATGACTGAAATTTACGGGTGCGTTATGATATAAAAATGGTAGCTTCAAAAAAATATGAGCATTAAAAAAATAGACTCCTATACAGACTGTAATACTCTTTATTTAAAAGAAAAACTATCTATGAATTTAAGGGTTGTTCTAGAAGTATAATAAATTATATTTTTCAAAAGTCTGGGATAATACCTCGAATAAATGACTTCAAAACAAAAAGTCTTGCATATACATTTCAGGTTCCCTTATAAAAAAAGGGGCGCTTTAACGCGAATAATAAAAAAGTAAAAAATATAACCTGGTAGGGGGCCATTATACACCGGATCTTACAGTAATAAATTATATGCTAAAAAATGATAATTACTTAAATTTAAAATGAGAAAAAAAACTCATTTCCCATTTTTTACTAAACGGTCCAAGCATCTTTACAATTTACTGGTTTTATAATTGAGAGAAACAATAAACCGTATTGAAGAAAGGTCTCTACTTAATTTCTTCACCTGTTACCGATAAATTAATTAAATTAGTCAACACACACACACACAAAATACGCAATTATAAGAATTATTTAAACATTTGTGAAGAAATTTGTACAAATATATATACAAATATATTTAAATATATTTATTCGTATGTGTGTATATGAGTTGTATGAGAGATTCAGAGGAAAGTATTCATGGGATTTGGAGAAAATGTCACTTTCATAGACGGTATCCACGAGGATAGAAGTACGATAGGATGAAGCTAGCGCCTATGGCAACGGATTGCTCAACCTATTGCGGGAAATTCCTTTACTGTTTGCTTAATGAGTTGCTGTTTTGACTAAATGAGAGGATTAAATCATGAAAAATAGCTGTAATTTATGCTTGAAAGAATCCAGTGAAACTACATCTGATAAATTTATTCTTTAAACAATTAATTACTTTAAATTCAGAAACACTATCAATAATAATAAAAATTTACATTATCTCAATAAATTCATTGAAAATGTTTTTCTATGCTAACATTATTTCCACCGTATGTGTAAGTAACGAAATAGATTAAGTTTAATTTTAATTGTATTATAAATGGAAAAAAATATATTGAATATATCTACGAATAACTTTTTTCTAGATTTATAATAAAATTTTTTTATGGATTTATAACGATACAATTCTAACTGTGAAAATGCTGTAGATATAAAATAAATTTTATTGTCGTTTTAAGTATATATATATATTTAAATTCAACAAATACTGAAAAGTAATTACTTGTATAGCAATCATTTGTATAAACTTTTTAACATTGTGTAAATGAGATCTCCAAAAATTATCTAATCTTCATAAAATTTCGCATGCAAAGGCTTCTGTACAAAATATACAGTCGATTAAACTTTCAAGGTCAAAGAATCTTAGGCCATAGCGTAGGTTTCTGCTGTGAAACAGTTAGCGTTGTACGAAATTGACACAGTTCGTAACTCTGGAAGAATAATCTAGCTCAATGACATTCAAAGTTGGATTATAATTTTGAATTTTCCAAATGACATCATTATTCTCTATTCCAAACCTGCTTCTTCTTCCATTTGTAATATATTTCACCAACACACGGTACTTGGCTGTTCTAGAGTTCCGATAGCCGCGGCATTTAATAATCTCAAATTCAATGGCAACATCAGAATTCTCTGGACTTCCATCGCACGAGATCGTTGTGGCTTTCAAAAAGATTAGCATGGCTTCTGATTTGCTTAAAGGCAATGCAAAGTTTTGAGTGATGAATCCTGCTTAAATCTTGGCGTAGATGCCAATCGGACCAGAGGGCATAGTTGCCTGGAGGACTCATTTTTATTATACAGGGCATGTAGCTATTTCCTCTAAGGAAATGATTCTCAAGCTTTCAGTATTTGCGACCCAGTTTTCAGTCATAATTTTACAATACATTAGAATGTATAACAAACAATAGAAATGTATTGAATGCAATAACAATGTACTTTGACTCAAAAGCGATAAAAATACCTTTTCATAAACAGTACAAATTATCAAGGTAAGTGTTAAATTTTGTATACATTACTTTTAAGTACTAGATATTTTAAGTAAGTTACTTTTAAGTACTGGATATTTTAAGTTAGTACTTTTAAGTATTATGCTACTTTTTTCGTTCTAATTTTTAAATTGGAATATATTGCAATATAATTTTTAATTAAGGAATGTAACAAGATTACTAGGAGCCCTGATACAGAAGGGCTCTCAACTCCAACGAAAACTATTTATAGATTTCACATCAAGTGCCGAAATCAAAAGGAAATAATTCACAATTTGAATTTTGGGCAGGGTTAGATGATGAATTTTCTGCACTGAGAATATATATATACAAAAGTATTTCATGCACTTTTTTTTAATTTCCAATATTAGCAATTGTTAAATTTTAGTTTTTCTAATTTAATCATCAAATACATTGTGCAGTTCTCATACATTTATAAGTGTATTATATCATTGTAATTGCACATTTTAATTTTTATTATGTCAAAATATGTTTTGTTTTGCTTCATTTCAGTAAATTAATAATATTTTTTAAATAATCTTTTATTTTAGACTTTTCTATATGCTTGTACTCCTCATGTAGTACTGATCTGCCTATCCGTTGGGGCTCCACAGTTTGAGAGATGCTGTCTTAAAGTGATACTGCAGACAGCTGTCTCTTAAGGACTTATGCTAATTACTAGTCATCCTGCAACTTACAGAGTTCGACGATATGTTTGATACCATCTAGCGGTTAGTAACGTTAACCTTCTTTGTGCGCCATCATAAGAACATTTTTTTAATAATATATTTGCATTCTACTGACACGGATTTCATGTTTCTACATTGTCTAGTACAGTTGATGCATGTTTGGGATTGTCAAGTTCATAAAAGTATAGTAAAGCTCGAAAAATTTGGCGTTAGGCACGGTAGGGAAATATTTTCGTTGCGCGTTACAAAAGTTACGGTTACGCAATGAACGTTAGTTAAAGATGTAGGAAGTTCTGACTTCCACATCGTTTTTAGAAAAGCCATCTAGTTCTTACTATCGAACTCAGACAAAAAATTTTTACAGCATCGGAACAATTTTTCACCACGATACGATATAATTTTGTCTACAAAATAATGATATTTTTTTTTATTTTTCACGATTTTTTCTAAAATGAGGCAAAATCGATACTTTTTTATGAAAATGATTTTAAAACCGTTCCCTTTCAATTTCCTTTTGGGTTAATGAATTGATGTTCTACCCTAAAAAAGTTCATGCTTTTCTCTTTTAGAATTAGTCTTAAAAAAAAAGGAAGAAATTGTTTTTTTTTTTTTTAAATTTTTTTTCGGTTACGATTTTACAAAAAATACTCAAACTTTTAAGTAAATATTAAATAACTTCGTTATTTATATAAGTAATCTTACGGAAATTTTTCTTTGTGTGTAGAGCAATATTATCCATCATGTGTACAAAAATTGAAAAAAATTGCCTAAAAAATTTCGGTTTTCGTTTTCAGTCTATTAGCCTTTTTAGAAGAATTTTTTACTAAAAAATTATTTATTAATTGCTTGTTTAAAAATTACTGTTGTTTTCAATCGATTTGTGAAATTGTAAGCCATTAACTTAAAAATTAAGACTTCAAAAAAATAAAAACTTTAATAAAAAGCGCGATTTTACGAATAATCAAGGGTTTGGCGACAAAAGCCAGTTTCGCGCCAAATTGGCAATCAACATCTGCTTCATCACGTCCACTTCACATTTTATCATGGGTTATATTAGAAAAACTGGAGACTATAAGAAATGAAAATCACCGAATTTGGCGAGGGGGAAAATGCGAATGAAAAATTTATTTTTGTTTCAATAATGGCATATCTACTTATTAACATTACTAAATACTTACAAATTGCAAAAAAAAGAGAATTTTATGCCCAAAGAAGATTTCTATCAATCAGTGAGAATGTCAAAAGAAAAACAAAAGGTCTTCTACTTCATGTTATTTCGCATCTTTTATCATCATATCGAACTCCATTTCAAATATTTTTTAACTGGCCGTGCCGGGTGTGGTAAAACGGGCATCATTAAACTTTTGACGGAAATTTATAATCGCTGTACGAACAATGATGGATACTGTCGTGCATATATAACTTGTGCTTCAACTGGTAAAGCAGCAGTAGCCATTTTAGGAGCGACTGTTCATACAGCTTTAAAAATTTCTTTATCAAGATTACTTCCGTTACATTCTAAAACAGCTCAACAATACAAAATTCTTTTCAAATACATAAAAGTCATAATCATTGATGAAATAAGTATGATCAATGCTCAATTATATTGAAGTTTGATTCCAGATTAACAGAAATAACTGGAAAATTTCAGTCACATTTTGGTGGATTAGATATTATTTAAATATGAGATTTACGTCAATTACCACCAGTTCGTTCTAAGTTCGTTCTACGTCTATCTATAAGCAACCAAAACAGACCATCGTTGGATCCATTTTCTGGTGAAATCTAATATTTTATGAACTAAACTAGCTGCAGGGACTGGCGCTGCAAGGACTTTCTCTATTTTTATAAATTTTCCCTTTCCTTCACAAAATCAGCACTTCCATTTGCTTTGACTTTTTTGTTTCTTTCCCCTCTGCTTAACCCGTCATTGCATGGGCTTTTACCCAGTGTACAACTTAATATCCACGTTAATTTCTTCTTTCCTTCATGACACCAGCACTTTTGTGTGGGTATGTACGCGTACGATGTGAGTGATTACTATAATGATGTCAATAAAATTCCCTTTTTAGAAATTGTTCGACTTCTATTCACTGTCAGACAGGTTTCTTTCCCATTCATATATCCCCTGCGTTGCATGAACATTTTTGAATGTATAACATATTGTCTTTTAAATTCCCCACCTCCTCTTGCTGTCAGCATCTCCTATTGTGTATGTATGGTTTTTATATTAACGTCATTACAATTAAATATTTCAAAATTTCTTCCACATCTTCCCATTGTCAAACACATTTCTTTTATCTCTCTATAGTCCGGCGTTACAGTGTTTTTTTAGTGTTTTTACCCCCCTTATTTTTGTAAATGATGAATTATATATATAAAAAACTTAAGATTTTTTTTTTTTCTGATCGCAATATTTATTAAAAACATAGAAGTGAAAAAAAACTATATATATATATATATATATATATTTTTCTTTACATTCACAAAAAAATAAATTAAAAAAACAAAAAATACTGTCTGAAAAAAATATTTGGGTATTTTATAAAAATTTTTTTGTATTTTTTCCACTGCATTTAGTAAATTTTTAAACATGTACGACGAAAAAAGATGTTATAAAAAACAAAAAATTTCATTGTTAACAATAATTATTTTCTTGTGCTTAAAAAAAAAAAGGGGTTTTTTGTTTTTCATTTTACTCGTCAATTTTCATAAAAAATTTCCTTAGGTTTTAAAATTTAAAAAAAATGATGAAAGATGTTCATTGAACTATTTTTGTGAAAAACCTTTGCTAAAAAAATGGCTGTAAAATAAGAAAATCTCGTTTATTGATAAAAACTTATTAAAACTTTAAAAAATGTAAAATAATTAAATCAAAAGAAAAATATGTATTAATTTTTATCTATATTAATTTTTAAATACATTTATTTATTGCAAAGTTTTTGTTTTTTTTTTTAAAAAGTTTTTTTAAACTTTTATTTCACTGTTATCTTCTCCCGTTGTTTTTGAAAAGACTATTAATTTTTTTTATTGCGTTGTTTTTTTAATGTTAGATTAAAAATATATTTGAATAAAAGGGTAAAAGTCATTTAAAAAATTATCGGATTGAATGAAATGATTCTATAAATAACTCCGGGGGGAACAAAAACACATAACACGGGGAAATTCCACGTCCGTCCCTGAAAACAATTTCCCTTTCCCCCCGACTCAGTTCTAAACAGCAATGTTGCCCGAAGCTCGTTCCCCGATTCCCCAGCGCATGCCCAAAGCACCCAAAAACTTCGAATATTTTTTTTTTAATTTTTTATTTGTTTGAGAGTTAATTTTTTTGTTGAAGTTTCCAAAAATTTCCCAATAAAAACAACGGTAATTTTAAAATAAAAAAAATAAAAAAAAAATTAAGAAAATATTGTTTTAACGGAACCTCATAAAGACGGTATTAAGCGAAAAACACATTTTTTTTTTAAACCGTAATTTTTAAGATATTTTTTCAATCATTGTACAGATTACGTATACTATTGTTCTACACACGGAAAAAAAAGCCGTCGAGCCTCAAATTCTCCCGTGAGGTTGGTGAAAGGGGAAGAAAGGATGGATTCACCTGTCCACCTCCAGGTGTCCTCCCTCAAAACTAGGGAAGAAACAAGCCACGGATTGCTACGGATAACGGCAGGCATCCTTTAGCCTTTTGCCATGATGAATTCCGTGGGCCTTGATCTAGCCTTTGCCGATCCGGTGGCCACAGTAGCAACAACAATACTATAAGATCTACAGATATGAAATCTGGTGGGCATGTTCCTTCCATGGAGTAAAGATCCGCTATGAATAAATTTTACGAAAATTGAGCCCCGAGGGATGTTGCTAGGGCTTAAGGTGTTTTATAGATCAATATTTCCGTTTTTTAACTATTAGACTTACATATATTTAAAAATTTGTAGGCACCTTCCTTTCATGGTGTAGAGATCTGCCACGGAAGTGACTTTGCGAAAATCGAACCCTAAGATGCGTTTCTATGGGGATGAATGTTTTTATAAATAAAATCCCATTTTTAAACAATTTGAAATTCGATACACATGTTTCTTTTATTAAATATAGATCCACACTAAGAACTTATTTTAAGGAAATTGACTCCTTTGGAAACGTTAAGGGGGGGGTACTCGATATTTTTTTAAAAAATTGTGCTTTTACATATTTTAAAATTTTATTACAAATTTTGGTATATGTTACTTTTTTTACTGGGAAAATTTTCTGAAAAATTAAATTTAAACCCCCCGTGGAAGTGCGGAGAATCTACTGAGGAGTACTGCTAAAAGAAATTCCCGTTTTCGAACTTGTAGACCCACATTAATGAAAATAAGTATGTTTGTTTAATTTGTTGAACTGAAATTTGCTAAGTATGGGTTTTCTGGAAATCAACTCTCAAAGTTTGCTATTGCAGCTTATTGATTAAAAACAATTCAGTTTTAGAAAAATTGTTTAAAGACTTAAACAGCAAACATTTATTTTTTGAGTAGAATCCACAAAAAAATGGGTTTTGTGGAAATCTACTTGGGAGGGGGTTAAGAAAGCATAAAAGATAATTATACTTCAATTTAAATATTGTTTAGAAGTTAAGAGAGTTCTTCTTAAATCAAAAAGAGAGTTAAAAGAATATATTTCAATAGAATGGAATTTTTAATGCTGGCAAGTACCAATAATTAATAATATATAAAAACAGTAGATATTTATGCAACATAATTAAATACCCAGAAAAGGGGGTGGTTTATGGCTAGTAGTATTATAAAAGACAATGTATATTAAAACTATTGAAACAATTAATATACTTGTATTGATTAAATTTTCTGTTTCTTATTCGAATTTGTTAATTATGGACAATAGATTCTACAAATTTCTCATTCTAGCTCATTTTTCATATCTTTATATTTGGCATATGAAAGTATATTTTCTGTCAAATTTTTCTGAACGTCCTAATTAGATAAAAAATAAAAGCTACGAGAGAGAGAGAGAGAGAGAATATTTCTGTGGTTTTCTCAATATGAATGTGATCCTTTGCTGTGTTATATTTTCATAAAAGCGAATAAAAAGAGAAATCACGTGGTATAATATAAAAAAAAAGAAGATAAACTTTTACAAATAAAGCTGAGTTTATTAGTTAAAAACCATAAACAAAAATCTAAAAATTATTCTTATTAATACAAATTTTTATAGAGTTTCTAAGTAATGCATTCTGTACGAAACATTTAAGGAATCAAAGAGATCTTTAAATTGTGAAACACTTTATAAGTATAATCCCAGATATTATGTGAAAATATTTAAATACTTTTAATTTCCGTATATTTTTTATGTATGTGGATATGAGCATTTTGATGTGCTTAGTTTAAAGCTTTTGTTGTACCACTATTTCATGAGGGAAGTATCTTATCAGAATTTCTAAATTCATCATAATCTCTTTGCATAATTTCGAATAGTTATTTTTAATTATTACCAAACTCTCATACTTTCGAAAGATCTTTTCCATTTCTGAATACCAATTATCTTTTCTTCAATAAAATGTATTACGCAAATTATTAAGTAAGTTTTTTGAGAAACTGTTCTTCGAAATGTAATCTTATTGAGACTCTTAGAAGAACTCATTCGTTCTTAGAAGTTTAGAACTTACAAAAAGACAATCAAAGGCTTAGTCTTTTTTAAAAAGTTATGTTTATTGAAAAAAAAAAAAAACTCCATCATTTTGGGATTTTTTATATAGTTTAAACATCATTCTTTTAGATACTTTTGATTGTTCCGTTTATGTCCTCATGGGGAAAGCTTTAACAAGATTTATAACATTCTGCGAAACCTTTTAAAGCAATTATTTATTTATATTTTCAGAAA